>CM044959.1:6715751-6887330 GCA_024516035.1 Bactericera cockerelli
TCACAGTGTGAGAATCCTTGTCCTTAAAGCCATAAAATAAATACTTTACTTTTGTCCATGAATGGGTCTGTCCCGGTAGCTCAGTGGTAAAGGCGGGTCTGTCCCGGTACCTCAGAGGTAAAGGCGGGTCTGTCCCGGTAGCTCAGTGGTAAAGGCGGGTCTGTCCCGGTAACTCAGTGGTAAAGGCGTGAATCCAGAGGTCGCGTGTTCAAAGCCCAGCCGGGACATGACAAGTGATCCTCCCATTTATCCAGATCGATAGTTCCAGTCCTGGTTTCGACGTAGATTTAGTAAAGCGAGTTTGAGTAGTTGTGATATCACGAGGGTGCTTAACACAAATATGATATCTTTTCATTTTTTTTTTTTTTTTTCACAGCAAAAGTTTGAGAAAAATCTACCTGCGGCGCCGCAGCGGCTGCCATGATCTCACCATGTTGTCCTGTGTTCTCGCCGCAAAGGTCACTGACCCCGATGCCGTGGGGGGAGGGGGTGGTCACCATGAAGCGGTCCTTGCGACACACCCCGAACACCTTGTGGGGACCGCGGAGGGAGAACTTCTCAAAGTCCAATCTGTGTCGAACAGAAAATATTTTTGTAGTTTTTGTGAGAATCACTTTTAAAAAAATCGGAGCAAAAAAATATTTTTTTTTACAAAAACGAACACAATACTTCCGATTTCTAATATTAGAAATTTCTCGGAAGTAAAAAACAGGAGAACCTTAATTCGTCCAGAAATGTTATCGGCTCAATTTGTTAAAAATGACCGATCACAATACTTTCCATACCTTATAGGTAATAGAAAGTAATAATAATAATAATACTCTTTAGTGGAAGGTAACCACCAGGCGAGGTTATTGCTCAAAGCATTTTCTACCACCTAACCCTCAAAGTATTATTATTATTATGAGGTCACATATTCAAATTAACGAGGAAAAATTCATGCGCTCTCTGTAATAATTATGAAAAATTGCGGTTAATTGTATCTAGTGTTCTTTAGCCCAGCAGTTCCCAACCGGTGGCCCGCGGCCAATTGTGGGCCGCGCACAGCTCAATACTGGGCCAAAACTCAAGAAATAATATTAAAATAGTGCAACATAAAACTCCGCCATAGGTGGCTACTTGTAAAAGCAAGTGCCTATGCCAGTCCCAAGCCTGGATTAAGGAGGAGGGTTGTGCGCTGGGTTAGCTGCCCAACCACATAAAACAAAGGCTGCTGCGAATCCTCAAACTGCGCCTCGGAACAAAAACGGACTGATCTGGAATACTCAACGGAACCTCAAATTGGACTCGAATATTGGACAACGGATGGAATTAGACGCACCAGAACTAAAACTAGGCACCTGGAATGTACAAACAATGCTGATGGCAAGACCAGGTGCTGGGTGATTTGAGGACAATGCAAGTGACTGGATGGGGGAACCAGGTTCAGGACCGTATTGTATGGAGGCGTATTGTAGAGGAGGCCAAAGCCCACCCCGGGCTGTAGCGCCTATTGATTGATTGATTGAGTGCAACATAAAATCGGGGTGGGCCACAAAATTGTTTTAAAAATATTATAGGGCCCCCAAGCTAAAAAGGTTGGGAACCGCTGCTTTAGCCTGTTTCGGGGTGCGGCACCTGTTGTTAACTTATCCGCATTCATGCACTGGGTGGGATTCGAACCAACGGATCCCTGCGATACCTGGATTACCAGACTAGCGCGTTGACCACTTGACTACCAGTGACAGGTATTTTTGTGGGATTTGTGAAAATAAGTTTTAAAAAAACCGGTTTGATACCACGACTTTCCTTGTCCCTCGAAAATCCGCCTCGGGTGACAACTGAACGTTAGGAGATAGCTAAGGAAAATTTAAATGCGAAATTTACAGACAAAATCGATAATTGAAGTCATTGTTTAGCTTCGGTTTTACCTATCTTACGATAGTAAGATAAATTCCTAATAATTTAATTAAGTCATTTATAATATTATAATATAGTGTCATTTATATTATGTCACAATCCCCATCTAGGATGAATAGTAAAAATATTGCTAAAAGCGGGACCAACATATGGGACGGGGAGGGGGCTATTCATTCCTCAAGTTTTCATTTATTTTGCAGAGTGCACCATCCCACCCAGTACATGAATTTTTCTTCATTAATTTAAGTTTGTGACCACATAATAATAAGACTCTGAGGGTTAGGTGGTAGAAAATGCTTTGAGCAACCTCGCCTGGTGGTTTCACATTCCACTAAAGAGTATTATTATTATTATTATTTATACCCGAAAGCGGTACAGGTGGTGGACGGTACAGCTTATAACATGATTGCTTACCTGAGCTGGCAGACATTAGGGTTGGTCACATCGACCCTATAGTCACAGAAAGACGCCTGGTCATTATCCATAGGGAACTGAGGGTTCACAAAATAGGAAACCTCAGCACGAGTGGCATTGTGGCAGCTCTTCTGGACTGAAAGTAAAAGTTAGTTTTTTAAAACTGAGTGGTTTTTTAAAAGTAAAAGAGCGCGATTATCTCAGTGGTTAAGCACTCGCTTGCCATACGAAAAGTCCTGGTTTCGATCCATCGTGCCGACAAAAATTTGTATTCTTAATTTGGTTACAATTGTTTGTAAGGGATACCTTCCGTTGCGCTCGTGTTGACTCAGCAGTCTCAGCACCTACTCGTAAATGGGAAGTATTGTGTCACTTCTCGCCCATCAGAGGGAGGCATACTACGGGATGGGCAGGCTACAACACTACAAGAGTCTACAGTTAGCTCGTGTTTCATGGCTAAGAAATAAAAAAGGCTGTGAGCAATCATCTTTAAAAAAAAGTTATCATATTTGTGTTAATCACTTTCATGATATCACAAATACTCAAACTCGCTTTACTAAATCTTCGCTGAAGCCGAGACTTGAACCGCCGACCTCCAGGTTTCACACACACACATACACACGCACTGGAGCAAGGCATCCTACTTTTTTTATGGGGCGGCAGGGGATAAACAAAACAGTGACACCTCCCTCAACTGTTGAAGAATGTAGAGGACTATATAACTTTTACATTTTAATAGGTTAAATATAAAAACAACAGAAAACGTAAAAAATTATGAGAGATTATAAGAGTTTGGTTAGATCATAAAAAACGTATAACCTTACAAGAGTTTAGAAAGCAAATGATTCTTCTGTGACAAACATTACTGTTCGACGTACTTGAAATTCCTTGTTACATTATTTTACTAACAATGAAAAGATGAAGGTCCCAAGTTATTAACCTTCGTTGTAATAATAATAATACTCTTTAGTGGAAGGTAACCACCAGGCGAGGTTAATGCTCAAAGCATTTCCACTACCTAACCCTCAGAGTCTTATTATTATGTGGTCACAAACTCAAATTAATGAGGAAAAAATCGTGCACTGGGTGGGATTCGAACCAACGGATCCCTACGCTACCTAGATTACCAGACTAGCGCGTTAACCACTTGACTACCTGTGCACATTATATTTTGCCGTACCCTGTAGAAATTTCGATAAAATGTTCAGCAACGTTGGTAGCTTCAGGGAATTAGCTTTTCTTGTTTTTATGCTTTTCTTCTAGAATTTAGTGGTATATTACAAAAAATACGCCAGCTCGGTTTGGCGAGCAAAACCCTCGATTTACTGCACTAGCGCTAATTTGACGAATCCTCTTGCAACTAACGTTCAAAATCCAAGGTGTCGTGTTTTTCTGTTTTTCAAGATTCGTAGAACCGAGCATAAGTGACTCCGAATTTTGAAAACAAAGAAGGTTTCGAGAAAAGTGTTTTTTTTTTTTTTTTTTTTTTTTTTTTTTTTTTTTAGAACCGTGCATTAAGTTGAACGGAAAGTGATTAAATTACCAAGTACGTACTTTCAATAATTTCATGATGTGACATAGCAACAGCTGACCTTATTTACCACTCTCCTTCCTTAATAACAACCTGACTTTGGTAGGATAATTGAATTAATATTACTTCCGATAATTTCTGATATTAGAAGAAATAAAAGTACTGTGTTGGTTTTTTGTAAAAATTTCAATTTTCAATTTCAATTTTTTAAATATTTTTTATTTACTTCGTCCACCAAATTTACTTGACCGTACATAAGAGTTGACTACGTATATGGCTCCTGTTTCATGGCTACGAAATAAAAAAGGCTCTGAAACACTCATTTTTTTTTTTTTAATAGTTTCCATAAAGGTTTTACTTATTTACCTTTGCAACAGATGGATCCTTTTTTCAGACAATTCCCCTGATTCACTCCTTCCAGTCTCTCACAGTTTGCTTTTGAGCTACAAATGCCAACGGAACCATCTACCCCTTGACACAAGGGCTCCAAGTGATATCCTGAGTCTGCTTGAGGCTGGTGTTGATGGTGGTGTGACCTTTGAATCAAAAAGTTAACATTTTAATTTATGACAATCAACGAGCGCACGATTAGCTCAGTGGTTAAGCTCTCGCTTGCCATGCGGAAGGTCCCGGGTTCGATCCCCCGGGCCGACAAAAATTTGTATTCTTAATTTGTTTACAATTGTTTGTAAGGGATACCTTCCGGTACGCTCGTGTTGACCCAGCACCTAAATGGGAAGTATTGTGTCACTTCTCGCCCATCAGAGGGGACCACAAGCGTCTACAGTAGCTCCTGTTTCATGGCTACGAAATAAAAAAGTCTGTGAAACACTCATCTTTAAAAAAAAAAAAAAACTACGTGATATCACATCTACTCAAACTCGCTTTACTAAATCTACGCTGAAACTGGGACTTGAACCACCGACCTCCAGGTTACAAATCCGCCGCCTTATCAATCAAGCTTCTAAATCAAAAAGAATATTAATGATGAGTTGGTTTTTAAAGGAAAACTATTGGGTAATAACTCCAAACCATCCAAAAATGATCCGGACAGAATTTGTGATTTGTAATTCATTGCATGTTGCATAAATGAATTATTTAACAGGCGTTTATAAAAAATATATGTTTTGTGATCTTTTTTTTAATTTTCTAGAGATCTGGGTAAATATATAAATTTAATCCGTCCAAATTCGTATATTCTATTATTATGTGACCTGGTTGTAGTGTTTTCAGTGAAACCCTGACAGAGCAATAATTATCTAGACTCTAGAGCAATATCTTGCTTATTTCCCTAGACCAGAAGTTTTTATATCTACTAACCTCGCCTGGTGGTTATCTTCCCCTAAAAAGTAGTCATCGTGGCCGAGTGAGTTAGCGAGCTAGGCATTGCACGCACGGTGACCTGGGTTCGATCCCCAGCGGGGCAGGATGATCTGTACTCATACCTCGTGAGGAAAAATGAGTAGCTGCTTTAATGTTAGCATCGACCAGTGGCGGCATTATAGGCAAAAATAAGACATATTAGGATATTAAAAATACGGAAAAATCCTATAATTCTGCGCTACGCACGAAAATTGTGATATAATATCACAAAGAAATACATGATTATTATTAAAAGTGTTATTATTATTAATTTGAAGTGGTCCCCACTAACCTGTTGTGCGGAAGAGATTGCCATAGGCAATAACCCCGCCCTTTAGTTAGGACATAATATGTTTTTATATATTTTTCTATTCTTTTTCATGTTTCTTGAATATATTGTTTCCATTTTTTTCATTGTTAAGGTCATTATTTGTTTTGTACATTATGTCCACTTATATCTAATAAAGTGTAAAAATAATAATAATATCGTCTTATTTATACTGCCCGATTAGGACTATTAAAGTCCCATTATTCCAGCAGTAAGCCCAAGACATATTATTATGTGGTAAAAATCCCAAGTGGGAGGATAACATGTCATGTCCCGGCCGGGTTTTCGAACCCACGACCTCTGGAATCTTTGGATTCACAGAGTGCCGCCTTTACCACTGAGCTACCGGGAATAATAACCTGTGAGTCGTGGGTGCCTCAGTACTCTCCACCACTTGCTCCACCTTGGTATCCTCAGACGCAAACAGCTCCTCCTCCTCCTCCACCTCCACCTGGCCTAGGGGCGGAGACTCCGCGTTCAGGATGCTCTCCTGGGAGGTGGCTTCGATTTGAAGCCCCGCCCCTTTCAGGAGTTGCGGGTAGAACAGGGCTTGGTAGAGGAGCACTGGAATAGATAGAAGTCTTATTACAAAACACAAAGATTTCTACCACCTAACTCTCAGAGTATTATTATTGTGTGTTCACAAACTCAAATAAATTAGGGAAAATTCATGCGTTGGGTGGGATTCGAGCCAACGGATCCCTACGCTTTCTGGATTATCAGACTAGCGCATTAACCACATGACTACCAGTGCCCTTAAGTCCCTTAACCTTCTGCATCTAAATTAATTTTTATCGAATGTTAGTTATTTCTTTCTGTAGATTCTCTTTAGTTACCTACGGTCCTACAAAGACTTAGGACTATTAAGTCCCATTATTACAGCAGTAAGCCCAAGACGTATTATTATGTGGTAAATATCCCACATGGCAGGATAACTTCTCATGTCCCGGCTGGGTTTCGGACCCGCGACTTCAGGAATCTCTGGATGGATTCACAGAGTGCCTTTACCATTGAGCTACCGGGACAGACAAAGTGGAATTATCCTAGCTGTAAGAAAAAAAAAAATAATACATAATTACAGTCTTAAAATAAATAAGAACGAAGAATGACAGGGTCAAAGTCGGATTTTTTTCAAAAAGGTACAAAATCTCACTTACATTTTTGGTTCCTCTTACGGGTACACAAAGAATTTTGCAACGGACCATGCAACAGGAAACATATTACTACACTCAAATACATAAACTTGAAAACACCTTTCTCACAGCCCATTTTGAAAACAAAAATAGATAACGGAGAACGTAGTATTGAGTAAAATACAGTCCTTAAAAGCCTCCAAAATGGGTGAAACGTAAAATATTTACGATTTCTAAGGAATTATCTACATTTTCTCAAAAAAATGTTTAACAAAACACTTGAAAAAGACGAAAAACTATTGTATGTGCTAAAATTTCTTCTATTTAACTCAGTTCGTTGGTAACAAAATGGAATAAACGTAAAATACTTCCGATTTCTAATATTAGAAATTCCGATTAGGAAGTAAAAAGATTTTCTCAATGTTTTTTTTACCAAAACACTTGTCCGATACAAAAGCACTATTGTACGTGCTGAAATTTCGTCTTTTTAAACTCAGTTAACTAATATTCTTTTCTGTTCCTTCCTCTTGAAGGAGCTCCAACCAAGTCATTGATCTTATCGATTATAATAAGATTGCGCATGATCTAACTGAACTATTTGTACGGGTACATACAGATATAATCAGCTAATCTAATCTAATCGATCAGTGTCGAAAGATAATCCGTTCCTCTTCTTCGGATAATGGTCTTCACCTTTGATCTTACTAATGAACACTTCCACCAACAAAATAAGACTCCTACAGTTTTTTCATTACAAAGTTGCTTGTTATTTGGCCCATAGAATCATTAAGGCCCCTAAGCCTTAATGATTCTATGGGCCGAATAGCATAGCACTGTTGTAGAGGTGCAGTTGTGCTATAAGCTATTAGATATGTTTTTGTCAAAGATACCACTATAATTCTTATTTATTTATTTATTTATTGAAGAAACTGCACGCAGTGTTTCATTGGCTCGGAAATTCTCATGAATAAATGACGAGTCCAAAAGGGTATATACAAAAGTGTTGTCCATTTCTGCAGATCCCCAGTTGACGCTCATCAAGTTATGTTGGACTCACCTGCTAGTCAGGCGCCTACCAACTAAAACCTTCCAAATCAGACTGCGTGCAGGAAACAGTACCCGGAACCGCGTTAGCAATACTTCAGGTTTATTTATTTATTTATAAACAATTTAAACCATGCATTATTTTTTTATCTTATATTATAAAATGATTCGTTTGTGTGTGTATGTTTATTTATTTATAATTCGAGAACCGCAAGTCGGATTGAGCTGAAATTTCGTATGGTTGCCAATGACTGTCTCAGAAAGGCTATGCTCTATCCAAAATGTCCATTTTTTTTAAAAAATTGAGCTTTTCAGTCTCCAATCTGGCGGTCCCAATAGATTTCTGGAGTAAGAATTCCTAGAGCTGATCCTCTCAGCATTTTCAACCTTCCACAGATATTTCTTTGTTCCCACGTGCTATAGAATAAAATAAGGATCGGTTTAAATTAAAATGAAATTTCTTAATCATTTTTTCATTGTTTCTATCCTTAGAAAATTAAGACAGTGAAAAAGAGTCTCAATTGAATTAAATTTGCCAGTCAGTGTAGTTACCTATATTATAAATATCACAATTATCACATAATACCTATACGACTACCTATTATAGGTATCACCTAGCGAAATTGATGGACAGATGGACATATTTGGCATCGAGCCCCCCTTAAAGTTTTTAATCATGTTACCTGAGAAAACAATAAAAATGTAGGTAAGTACTGTAAAAAACTCCCAAATTACACCTTGAACTTTTAATTGTCAATCGTGTCTTGTAAATCACCTAACATATTTACTTTAAAAAAATCTAATATATATAGAACATTCATCATCATAGGGTGGCGTCATCGTGAACGATGGTAGCCAGACAGTGGAGGAATGACTTAGCACTTTACCACTGTCTTTACAAGGAGGCTTGACAAGGGCCCCCAGAACCAAGCCAATGCTGGTCTACTCCCTGTTTATAGTCCCCCAGCCAGACTGCTGGTCTACTCCCTGTTAGTCGCCCAGCAAGACAAGTTTAGGTATACTGAAAATTATTCCTTTTGAGAAAATATCTTGAATTAAAAATAACAGTTAGTTTTATTAGTTTATAAAAAAATATTTTATTTGAATATGTTATACTTAAAAAGAAAGAGAAAAATATAACTATTTACATAATAGTAGGTAGGTTCCTGCAGTGGATCTGTAGTCAAAAAATAAGTTCACTATGCGACACTGAACTTTTCATCCTGATTTTGTTAAAGTCGAACCTGGGTACATGAGAAACCTGGATATAAGAGAACTGGTTATAAAAGAAACCTGGATATAAGAGAACTGGGTATAAGAGAACCTGGATATAAGAGAACTGGGTATAAGAACTAGGTATAAGAGAAACGTGGATATAAGAGAATTGGGTATAAGAGAAACCTGGACGAAAGAGAACTGAGCTTAAGAGAAACCTGGATATAAGAGAACAATTTCCTGGTCAAATTTATACCTCTCTAATAGGGAAAAGAACCTCTTCTTAAGAGAAACCTGGATATTAGAGGAAAAAATTCTGGTCCGTTGTGTTCCCTCTCTACTTCTCTTAGATTCAGGTTCGACAAATCGACATGTCACAGAGGTTCTGTTTTAAGGAAGGGATGGAACGTTGTTCCACGGAATCTAATTTTTTGGGAGGTAAAGCTTCCCAACCTGAAGAAGAAAGCTGAAGAAATTTTTTTGACAGAAGATCTTGAAATTTTTTGGGAGGTAAAGCTTCCCAAAAAATTTCAAGATCTTCTGTCAAAATTTTTTCAAGATCTTTGTCAAAAGCTCCACGGAATCCTACTTATTTTGGGTTTTTTCTCTTTTTTTTTTTTTTTTTTTTTCTCAATATCTTCTTCTAAGGAAATTAAATCGTTTCAGTTTTGCGAGATCCTACTTTTTTCAAGGCGCGTCCGCATAGTCTTCTTTCAGCCACTCCCCAATCAAATGGTTGATGCGGGTGCGCGCCTCCTTGAGCTCGGGAAGGTCCGTGTCAGCTGGCGGGTCCATGTTGGCGCAGTGGGCGGTGCCTGGGGAGAGATAGCGGGGGGTTTTTTTTTATATGAAATCAACTGCATTCTTAACTTTTGTTATAATGTGCATCGTATTTTTTTTAACACTTTATTAATATGGAGAATAACCTTAAATTCTCCTCTGGAAACGGAAGACTAAATCGATCAAGCTCTTGAAGATCTTGTTGATGCTATACAAAAGTCTGCGTGGGACAATACACCTCAAGTTTCCAAGAAACTTCATGGAATAAATTACCCCAAAGAAATTGTTAAACTCATAAAAGAAAAAAGGAGAGCACGGAAGAATGGCAGAACACTCGCTACCATCTGCATAAAACAATTTACAATAAGTTATCAGAAAAGGTGCGTAAAGAAATACAAGATTTAAAAAAGGAATCAATTAATGCCTTTCTTAGCGAGCTTTCCCCAGATCAAAATTCAGACTACTCATTATGGAAAGCCATTAAACCACTCAAAAGACCCATTATTCAATCTCCATCATTGAGAGACTCGGAGGGTAAATGGATCCGTGATAATAATAATAAATGTCAACTATTTGCTAAATATTTATCAAAAATATTTAATCCTAACGAACCAGATTCAAATGAACAACCTCTTTCACATATGCTATATCAAGAAGAGGATTACTATATCCCTTGCATAACAGTAAGAGAGCTACAGAGAACAATTGATAAAGAAATTAATCCAAAAAATCCCCTGGATATGACTTAACAACAGGTCAAATCCTCAAGGAACTCCTCGGAAAGCTTGCGTTAGGCTAACACAAATCATAAACGCTGCCTTCAAGATACAATACGTGCCGCAATTATGGAAAATTGCTGAAGTAATCATGATTCAGAAACCAGGACAACAACCCGAGGAGCTGAAGTCTTATAGACCCATTTCTCTGCTCCCTGTGCTATCAAAATTGTTCGAAAAACTTTTATACAAGCGTTTAACATCAGTCATTTCTGACAACAAACTTATACCAGACCATCAGTTTGGGTTCAGAACAAAACACTCTACCATAGAACAAGTGCACAGACTTGTACATCTGATAGAAAAATCAATAGAAGAAAAGAAAGTATGCTCCGCAGTATTTCTAGACGTAACTAAAGCTTTTGATAAAGTATGGCACGAAGGCTTGAAATTCAAGTTGAAAAAAATGTTGCCAGAAAAACTTGCAAAAATTCTTGAATCATACCTCTCAAATCGGTATTTTAGAATTAAACATGAAGATGCATATTCTGAACTGCAAGAAATATGCGCAGGCGTTCCCCAAGGAAGCGTACTTGGACCAGTCTTATACCTATTATACACATGTGACATGCCTGAGGAAGAAGAAAACACTATTGCCACATTTGCTGATGACACAGCATTTTTGGTAGTTGGAGATAATGTTGAAAGCGACGCGACGTAAAAAAAAAACTTACCATTGATGTAGATGGCGGGTGCCTGGTTGGACCGGGTCTGGTAGATGCCCAGTGCGTGCCAAGGGTCTTTGGACCCGTGAACGAACACCACACGGGTTACTTCCAGCTTCAGCGCTCCGTACATGGTGTTGGTCCTCTCTACAGCTTCGTCGAGAAGTTTCCGAGAGAATCTGAAATGATTAAGTAAATAATAATATAGAATTAATAAATTATAAATAAGATTAACATTATATGAGTGATATCAAATAATAATAGTATCGCATCTAAGGAACTTTTGGAGGTCACCAATTGTGTCCCCTTTAGAGCTTTGAAAATGATCCTTGAACAGATTTTTCCGCGTCAGTTGTGCTTGAGAATAATATTATTTGTACTGCCCGATTAGACAATTAAGTCCCATTACTCCAGCAGTAAACCCAAGACAATCCAAGACATATTATTATGTGGTAAAAATCCCAAATGGGAGGATAACTTGTCATGTCCCGGCTGGGTTTCGAACCAGCAACCTCTGGTATTTCTGGATTCGCAGAGTGCCGCTTTATCACTGAGCTACCGGGACATTATATTGCATCATGATCTGTAAATTATACATTATTCAAAAGTACATAAAAGAATAATAATTACAGACTTCTACAATCTGTAACGCCAGCCTCCGTGGCTTAATGGTTGTGACTACTGCCCGTAGTCCAGAGATCCCGAGTTCGATCCCGGTTGGAGCAGACTTTTAGAAGAAAATTCTGTTCCCAAAAACGTGAGGCTGGCATTTCCGGCCCTACCCAGGCTGGGTGAAGTTAATGTGGGTAGCTGGTCGATTCCCAGCGAATGGAGGGTAACACCCCGTCCAGATCAGGACGTTAAACCAAATAGAATCGTTGGCGTTAGGAAGGGCATCCAGCCATAAAAAAAAACGTGCTCCACCTACCAACCTGAACCATGAGGTTCAACAAAGCCGACCCCAAAAGCAACATAATCTAATATGGGACTAAAGCAAGGGAGATATATATATTGTAGACTACTACAACTCAGCTGTAGGGATTGAGCCAAAAAATTTGCTCACCCCATCTGCACCAGGGCCAGAGCTATGAGAAGCATGCTTTCAGCGTATTTTTGATACGGGATCACCCGTATATCCCACTATTTTTTGCCAAACCATAGTGAATTTATCAGAAATTATTTTTTGATAATACTTTATGGAATTACAACTGATCAAAATCACGCTGAAACCGGGACAACCTCCGTTGAGTTAAATGTTCGGCATCGAGTGTTCGATAGCAGCGGACGTAACCAGGTCCGAATAATTTTAGCGAATTATAAACAGTTTATAATTGATATCAAAAAGTATCGCAAAAGTATTATCAACATTTTTTTTTTAATTTTAGTTCTACTTGGTCAAAATATGCATCTTCCAACTCCGAGTTGTATCTCAAGACGGTAAGTCGTAGCCAAAAATTTCTTCTAATCGACGTCTATAGAGATCCTAAACTCGTGCCACTAAGAACCATGTCGATTTAGATTAAAGTAGGTCCATGCCCAGCCTTATGGGGCCGTGTAGGCAAATATTTTTTGGCTGAAATTAATCCCCCTAAAATCAAGGGATACGTGTTTTGCGTTTACTTGTGTTTCAGCATTTCGAATACGGGGTGGGGAGACTTTATGCTCACTGTATATTGTAGACTACTACAATCTCAGCTGAGGGAAGAGCCGAAAGCATCTTGCTGCATTCCCCCTCTGCACCGCCAGGCTGAGACGCTGTTTCAGGTGGATTTTTGATCTGGGATCCCCTGTGATATACACTATTTTTTTCCCAACACATGGTGATGATTTATCAGTTATCTTATTTGTGATTATCACTTTTGTGATATTACAACTACAAAATCTACGCTGAAACGGGACTTGAACCTCCGACCTCTGGTTACAAGTCCGCCGGCATGGTTTATATTTAGTTAACGTAGTCACCGTGGCCGAGTGAGTTAGCACGCATAGGGAAACTATCTTAAACAGTACGCCATCCGTGACGCACAAAATAAAAAAAATGTCTATTGATTCCGCCCTAAGTCTTAACCTTTTTGGTCAATTACTTTTCTTATCCTATGATATGGAAAGAATTGTATTTTGTTTCTTTTTGATTACTATTAAATATATTAATTTCTATTACCAACATCAGTAGCTTCATCGATAAGGCAGCGGACTTGTAACCTGGAGGTCCGTGGTTCAAGTCCGGTTTCAGCGTAGATTTAGTAAAGCGAGTTTGAGTAGTTGTGATATCACAAAAGTGATCGACACAAATATGATAACTTTTTTTTTATTAATTTTATTACCTTGGCCCAAAAACGTCTTCACACTCCTGAGTGAAGTATTCAACGGGAAACTCGCGCCCAAACACATGATCTTCTGACTCGACGTCATATAGAATCCAAACTCCGTGCATGTCTGATAGAACCACTGTCGACCTGCTGAAAGAAGGCGAAACCAAAGTTCAAAGAGCGCGCGATTAGCTCAATGGTTAAGCACTCGCTTCCCATGCAGAAGGTCCCGCGTTCGATGAAAATTTGTATTCTTAATTTGGTTACAATTGTTTGTAAGGGATACCTTCCGGGGCGATCGTGTTGACCCAGTACCTAAATGGGAAGTATTGTGTCACTTCTCGCCTATCAGAGGGGAGGCATACTACGGGATGGGCAGGCTAAAACCCAGACCACAAGCGTCTACAGTAGCTCCTGTTTCATGGCTACGAAATAAAAAAGGCTGTGAAACACTCATCTTTAAAAAAAATAATAATAAACTCAAGCCCGTCGGGATATGACCATGCAGTTCAAAGCACCCACCCAAACACCAGCTTATTTGCTCAAATGGGTATTTAATACTTATTATAAGTGGTAAAGGCGGCACTCTGGAATCCAGAGATTCCAGAGGTCTAGGGTTCTCAGAGTAAAGCCTTTACCACTGAGCTACCGCGACAGACATTGATCACAATGGTGATGTCACAATTATTCAAACTAGCCTTACTAAATATTTTCCATACTAAGGAGTCCCTCCAATCATAGACCTTCCTATCCTATAACAATACACAAGACCTGTTTGACTGCTGGAGTAAAGGGACTTTTCAGTCTTACCTAGGCAGTATAAACAAGGTGTTACACACACTGTATAACTGTATATCCTTACCCATAACAACCTGTATTCAAGTCGAAGACAAGCCTCAACTTCGTTGTAGCAGGCTCTCGAACTTCCAGCATCGAGAGTCTACCCTCAGTACACCTCTATCATTCAATGTAAGTGAACGGAACAATATTAGCCCCATCATAGTCCATTGCTCAAACCAAGAAAGCTAACAATCCAAAGGACACATCTTTTATACAGTCATCCGTGTCCCCTTATCCTTGCTATCGAACACAAGATATATTCTATTCTATTGTTGGCTGGATATGCCAAACTTCTTCGACAGGAAAGTAGCCAATTCTCTCCACCTGGGAATTCCAGTGAACCTCACCCAGCCTGAGCTGGGTCCGATATCTTACCTCCATTCGATCCTGAACTGTTCAAGGATTCGTTTCTCACAATCTCGATTGTGCTCTCGTAAGAGTAGTCTAAACAGCCTTCTGTCAGACGATTCACGGAGGCATATCTCTCGATCTGAAAATTTATATATTATAAAAAAACACGTTGAAAAGATAATTAGACTCGGTGCGTTAGGTAAATGACATTATGGTAAATTTCTGGCTGGGGGACGTTAAACAGGGAGAAGACCAGTGTCTCGCTAGAGGACTATAAACAGAGAACAGACTAGCCAACCTTTACAAGCCAGGCTAGCTTGCAGTTTCCTAAGGGTTTAATGACTTATATGTAGAGAAAGAAAGTCCAAATCTTCATGATGGTTGATCGCACATAGAAATATGTGGTTCAGGACGAGCCAACTTTGAATTAAAGTTGACTGAAGACCATCACTCACCCCTACAGCTGTAGCCAAGTTGGCTACAACAACAACAACATGGTAAATGCATAGTTTTAGAATAATAGATATCGTACAGTTGACACAAAAGTGAAGTCGATTTTGAGAGAGAGATTGAGAGCACTCTGGTGAGCATTTTGGGCGCTATAAGGGCAAAACATTGGAAATTTTACATTGGTTCTTATGGAAAAACCCGACCCTTTTGTAATTTCCGAATTTATTAATTTTCTTTTCTCTCTATAATTTTACGCGAGTTTTTTTTTTTTTTTTTTTTTTTGAAATCTCCACTTTCTAATCTTCAAGATGGTAACTTTTGCTGCGCGTATGGCTGTACCAACCGATATAATAAGAATTCTGAAATACACTTCCAGAAGTATTTTTGATTATTCCCAAGGAAACACAATAAATTGAACTTAATTTACCTTTCAATGTATTTTAATCAAAATCATAGTTTGGGGTATCAAATAGTCATAAAACGATTTATAAGCATAATTATATCCAGAAGCTATCATGTTAGAGGATTTTAAGCACCCTCTGGAGTGGTATGAACGTCTTTTTCCATTGTAAAGGTCTCAGGTAGTATAATAATAGAGTAAATCCTTCGTAAAAATATCGTGGACTGATAACGATAGCTGATAGTGATAAAAGTAAAATGTAAAAATCAGTTTCAATTGCTATTATTTAAATTTTCCCGCGAAAAAATATCGAAAATGAGAGGCTTAAACATTTGGCAATATTTCGACAATGAAAATATTAAACGACGAAAAAAATACTGAAAAAGGTGTAGAAAAGACCATATAACCGAATTTGTTTCGAAAAGTTTTCATTAAATTGTATGGTTTGATCAGTAATCAAAGACGAAAATCGCTAAAATTACATTGCGAGTATAAGGAATTCTGTTTTTTTTTGCCCTTACGGGCTCACGGCAACGCTGTGAGCCTTGGCTTCAGCTGTGATTACACAGGGAACAATAGGGAGTTGTTTATCTATTATTTTAAATCTATGGGTAAATGACATTTATTTAGTACATAATTAGCTAATAAAAATGGTACAAAATAAACTGCTGGGTCGAAGGAATTCAGGCAGTGCATTTAAATCCCAATGATTTATTTGTAAGAAAATACAATTGTGTGTACAATTTAAAATAAAAATGCCTTTTAAAAAATACATCTCGGGAATTTCAAACATTTTTTCATAAAATTTGGTCTGATTATTGTGTGGCCAAATGCCCCGGCTGGGTTTCGAACCCACGACCTCTGAATTACCAGACAGACGCATTGACCCCTGAGCTACCTACAGCCTACAGGGGCAGAAGAAAAAAGTTGTTCAGGAGGTTTTTGGAACATCTAGAAATATGAAGAAAATAAAAAATTGAAATCGGATCAATTTTTTTGACATTTTCATGTCTTTGCTCTGGCACATAACCAAAATTATGTAACGAAATTATGTGACGAAATTATGTGACGAAATTATGTAACGAAATTATGTAACGAAATATTAAATTATAAAAAGAGAGAAGAGAAAAAGTATGTGTCATGCGCACAATACGAAATTTGGTCAGTTAAGTTTTAGACCTTGAATAGTAAAGATCATGAAAATGTCCCAATGGTTGCAGACTCGTATGCAAGCGTTTTTTTTATTTGCACTGGTAGTCGAGTGGTTAACGCGCTAGTCCAGTAATCCAAGTAGCGTAGAGATCCTTTGGTTTGAATCGCACGCACAGTGCATGAATTTTTCCTCATTAATATGATTTTGTTACCATATAATAATAAGACTCCGTATAGAAGCTTAATCGGTCAATTAATATTTGTGAGACCATCAGGTCTGACTTTGCACTAGGTCCTAGATCTTACAATTGTGTGAGTTTCTAAAACCTTGTGTGAGTTTCCAAAACCTTGTGTGAGTTTCCAAAACCTTGTGTGAGTTTCCAAAACCTTTTTTTTTTCAATTTTAGAAACAGATTTTTTAGTTGCAAGAATAATTGCAAACAATAATTAAGACTATTTTATCAATATGTTTTGAATCATGAAGAAAAAACACTGCCAATTATGGACACAATACTTCCTCGTGATTGTTTTACATTGTAAACACGTGCTAATATTGAGATTTTATACAAAATTACTTGTATCTCCAAAACTACTGAACCGATTTTCTTCAAATTTGCTTTATATGGTAGAATGTTGTTTTTTCTAAATTTTACAAAAAATTCTGTATCGGCAAGTCGTGGTTCTTATTTTTTTTTTACAAACACGAACACAATGGTTCCGATTTCTAATATTAGCAACTTCTCGGAAGTAATACTTACAGGTGTTTGAGTCTCGTTCATCATGATCTCACAGAGAGTGTCTACGGTGATATCCTCGCCCTCTGGCTTGGCTCGGGCCTCTGTCACGCCGTCAAAGTTGCTCGCCAGACTTTCCACAAAGGTCGACACATCTTTGCTGTTCTCAATGTCGAGTGGTTCGCATAAACTGCAACGGAAGAAATAACAAATATATTTTAGCGCACGAATAGCTCAGTGGTTAAGCACCCGCTTGCCATGCGGAAGGTCCCGGGTTCGAACCCCCGCGCCGACAAAAAATTGTATTAAAATTTGGTTACAGTTGTTTGCAAGGGATACCTTCCGGTGCGTTCGTGTTGACCAAGCACCTAAATGGTAAGTACGGGATGGGCAGGCTACAACACATACCACAAGCGTAGCTCCTGTTTCATGGCTACGAAAAAAAGGCTTTGAAACACTCATCTTTTTATTTAAAAAAATTGCTATAGCAAATATAAGTGTTGGGTGGAAGATATTGCCATAGGCAATAACTCCGCCCTTTCAAACTCTCGATCTCTGGACTACGGGCAGTAGTCACAACCGTTACGCCACGGAGGCTGGCCCACGTCACATACAAACAAAAGTATGACAGTAAAAAATCTCCAAACAAATAATAATACTCTTTAGTAGAAGGTTACCACCAGGTGAGGTTAATGCTCAGAGCATTTTCTACCACCTAACCCTCAGAGTCTTATTATTATGTGGTCACAAACTCAAATTAATGAGGAAAAATTCATGCACTGGCTGGGATTCGAACCAACGCATCCCTGCGCTACCTGGAATACTAGACTAGCGCCTTGACCACTTGACTACCAAAGCTCAAAGAACTCACTTCAACACTTTGTCGAGGTACTTTTCTACCACCTAAACCTCAAATTATTATTATGCGGTCACAAACTCAAATTAATGAGGAAAAATTCATGCACTGGGTGGGATTCAAACCAACGGATCCCTGCGCTACCTGGATTTCCTGACTATTATTATTAATATAGTAAGCTTTATTAGGTATAGAACAAAAATATATATACATATAGTAAAATAGAATGAAATTATAAAGAAAAACAATAAGATTAAGCAAAGATACAGGAACAAAAAAAAGGAGAATGAAGTTAATGTCCTACCTAAAGGGCGGGGTTATTGCCTGTGGCAATCTCTTCCACCCAACCCTTGACCACTTGACTACCAGTGCACAAAGAACTCACTTGAACAGTTTGTCGAGGTACTTGGCTTTGTCTGGACTCTTCAAGTGTTCGCTGATGTTAGCAGTAGCGGAGTGGACCGCTTGTAGACACTTGGGACTCACTGTGGCCAAAGATTCGGCCACTACCTGGTAGTACTCTGGAAGGAGGAAATGAAAGCAGTACGGGGTTAGGTGTACAAAAGATATTGTACTTCAAGGGGAATGTAATAAAAAAAGCTGTAGAATGAAATTAAATCAACTTATTATTATTAGTGGCAGAGAATGCCCAAGGCATTAACTTCGCCTCGGATCACAAAACAATTGTAATTAAAAATTAATATTGTTCTTTATTTTTTTGTACATATTTCTAAGTTTTTTTTAAAAATTGTTTGTTAGTAATTAGTTGTTGTTGATTGTTGTGTAAAAAATAAAATAAAGTTATAATATTTATCATTGTCACCTCCATCACAAAATTTTAATTTTTTAAAGTTGGGTTTACCCTTAGGTAGGATCACACGATATTATGGCAATCTCCCTTACCATAGCGTGTGATCTGTCTTTGTTTTCATGAACATAGAACTATTTGGGTCTAAGGCAACAAGTTTTTTTTTATGGTGCCATAGACGTATGGCAGGATCTATGGCATTCGTGTGAGTGCTTCATCACACACACATGGTCTACAATATGATATGGTGACGACTGGCAGGCTTGTCTATGGCAAGGGGGAAGACATACAATGCCATAGAGTTTTTGCCACATTATATGGCATCGTGTGAGTGCCATATATTATATGTGCCATTCGTTTTTTTTTTTCTCGCCATAGAAAATATGCATCTGTGCCATATAGTGTGATCCTACCTTTATTGTTTGTTAATGATGTTATTTTGAGCGAATAATTACATGGTAATTGAAAAAAAAAAACGAATAAGGTCAATTGTTGAATGCCGTTGGCATTAGCACCGCCCTTGATCAAGTTTTGTTTTGTTAATTTTAATTTCTATGTATGTATATATTCTATGTTATTTGTAAATAAAACTTGATCCAACATGTTTAATAATAATTGTTCACCTGAAAAATCGAGCACCGCCCTCAGGGGCCCACTGGTGGACACGGCACCGTGCACCAGATGCGGGTACTTGTACCGGAGCCAGGCGGCCAGGGAGCCGGGGTAGGAGCCGCCGAACGCTATCCACCGCGTGTCCGCCGGGAGCCCCTCCCGGGAGGTGGTGGTGGTGATGAAGGACGCCAAGTCCGCGAGGGCCTGCTCGGAGCTCAGGTACTGGAGACTGGCCACGGACAGATCCCTGGGGGACCAGACAGGCGTTATCACTACGTTATTTCCAGACAGGCGTTATCACTACGTTATTTCTTAGGGTTGGGTGAAAGAGATTGCCATAGGCAATAACCCCACCCTTTAGTTAGGACATATGTATATATTTTGTTTATTTTTTTTCTTTTTTATATTATTAATATTGTCAATTTTTATATTTAAAATTTTATAGGCGTTATCACTACGTTATTTCCAGACAGGCGTTATCACTACGTTATTTCCAGACAGGCGTTATCACTACGTTATTTCCAGACAGGCGTTATCACTACGCAATTTCCAGACAGGCGTTATCACTACGTTATTTCCAGACAGGCGTTATCACTACGTTATTTCCAGACAGGCGTTATCACTACGTTATTTCCAGACAGGCTTTATCACTACGTTATTTCCAGATAGGCGTTATCACTACGTTATTTTCAGACAGGCGTTATCACTACGTTATTTCCAGACAGGCGTTATCACTACGTTATTTCCAGACAGGCGTTATCACTACGTTATTTCCACATAGACGTTATCACTATGTTATTTCCAAACAGGCGTTATCACTACGTTATTTCCAGACAGGCGTTATCACTACGTTATTTCTAGACAGGCGTTATCACTACGTTATTTCCAGACAGGCGTTATCAGAACGTTATTTCCAGACAGGCGTTATCACTACGTTATTTCCAGACAGGCGTTATCACTACGTTATTTCCAGACAGGCGTTATCACTACGTTATTTCCAGACAGGCGTTAGCACTACGTTATTCCCAGATAGGCGTTATCACTACGTTATTTCCACATAGGCGTTATTACTACGTTATTCCCAGACAGGCGTTATCACTACGTTATTTCCAGATAGGCGTTATCACTACGTTATTTCCAGACAAGCGTTATCACTACGTTATTTCCAGACAAGCGTTATCACTACGTTATTTCCAGACAGGCGTTATCACTACGCTATTTCCAGACAGGCGTTATCACTACGTTATTTCCAGACAGGCGTTATCACTACGTTATTTCCAGACAGGCGTTATCACTACGTTATTTCCAGACAGGCTTTATCACTACGTTATTTCTAGATAGGCGTTATCACTACGTTATTTCCAGACAGGCGTTATCACTACGTTATTTCCAGACAGGCGTTATCACTACGTTATTTCCAGACAGGCTTTATCACTACGTTATTTCTAGATAGGCGTTATCACTACGTTATTTTCAGACAGGCGTTATCACTACGTTATTTCCAGACAGGCGTTATCACTACGTTATTTCCACATAGACGTTATCACTACGTTATTTCCAGACAAGCGTTATCACTACGTTATTTCCAGACAAGCGTTATCACTACGTTATTTCCAGACAGGCGTTATCACTACGCTATTTCCAGACAGGCGTTATCACTACGCTATTTCCAGACAGGCGTTATCACTACGTTATTTCCAGACAGGCTTTATCACTACGTTATTTCCAGATAGGCGTTATCACTACGTTATTTTCAGACAGGCGTTATCACTACGTTATTTCCAGACAGGCGTTATCACTACGTTATTTCCAGACAGGCGTTATCACTACGTTATTTCCACATAGACGTTATCACTATGTTATTTCCAAACAGGCGTTATCACTACGTTATTTCCAGACAGGCGTTATCACTACGTTATTTCTAGACAGGCGTTATCACTACGTTATTTCCAGACAGGCGTTATCAGAACGTTATTTCCAGACAGGCGTTATCACTACGTTATTTCTAGACAGGCGTTATCACTACGTTATTTCCAGACAGGCGTTATCACTACGTTATTTCTAGACAGGCGTTATCACTACGTTATTTCCAGACAGGCGTTATCAGAACGTTATTTCCAGACAGGCGTTATCACTACGTTATTTCCAGACAGGCGTTATCACTTCGTTATTTCCAGATAGGCGTTATCACTACGTTATTTCCACATAGGCGTTATTACTACGTTATTCCCAGACAGGCGTTATCACTACGTTATTTCCAGATAGGCGTTATCACTACGTTATTTCCAGACAAGCGTTATCACTACGTTATTTCCAGACAAGCGTTATCACTACGTTATTTCCAGACAGGCGTTATCACTACGCTATTTCCAGACAGGCGTTATCACTACGTTATTTCCAGACAAGCGTTATCACTACGTTATTTCCAGACAGGCGTTATCACTACGCTATTTCCAGACAGGCGTTATCACTGCGTTATTTCCAGACAGGCGTTATCACTACGTTATTTCCAGACAGGCGTTATCACTACGTTATTTCCAGACAGGCTTTATCACTACGTTATTTCTAGATAGGCGTTATCACTACGTTATTTTCAGACAGGCGTTATCACTACGTTATTTCCAGACAGGCGTTATCACTACGTTATTTCCAGACAGGCGTTATCACTACGTTATTTCCACATAGACGTTATCACTACGTTATTTCCAAACAGGCGTTATCACTACGTTATTTCCAGACAGGCGTTATCACTACGTTATTTCCAGACAGGCGTTATCACTACGTTATTTCCAGACAGGCGTTATCACTACGTTATTTCCAGATAGTCGTTATCACATTTTTTTAAAACACATTCAGCGCCAAGGGTTTTTTTTTGATAATATGGTCCAGTGGAACAAACTTCTCTTCTTATTTTGTGTGAAAAAAGAGGTTTGTAGACTCAAACAGCCATAAAAAGTCACCAGATAGATATTTTTCTGGTCCAAAAGAACCAAAAAACTTCCACGAACCACGACAATCGAATCCCCATAAGAAATACACACTAGCGTGTACAATATAAAGAGCATTGGTTTCTGAAAGTGAGAGAGTGAGGTGTACAGCATAGTGTACACGCGGTCCACTGTAGAAAACACTCGTGTACACTATACTGTACACGTGGTGCTGAATGTGTTAAAAATGAATGTTTCACAGACGATTTTATTTCGTAGCCATGAAACAGGAGCTACTGATGTAGACGCTTGTGGTCTGTGTTGTAGCCTACCCATCCCGTAGTATGCCTCCCCTCTGATGGGCGAGAAGTGACACAATACTTCCCTATTATGTGCTGGATCAACACGAGCGCACCGGAAGTTATCCCTTACAAACAATTGTAACCAAATTAAGAATAGAAATTTTTGTCGGCACGGGGGATCGAACCCGGACCTTCCGCATGGCAAGTGCTTGCCATGCGGAATTCCGCATGCTTGCCATGTAATTCCGCATGGCAAGCACTCGCTTGCCATGCGGAATTACATGGAGTGCTGCTTTGTAATGGATAATGTAATTACATGGAGGAAGTAATGGAGAACTCAAAGCTTACCTATATCTCATGGGTAATTAACCTCACTCATAAAATCGGCCATTTTGTGCAGTTTTTACACAGAGTAAATCACAACAATAAAAAAATTATTACTTCTGCGCTTAATAGCTTCATTTATGCTTTGGTCTCATTTACTATTACATTCAAGCCTTGATTTAAGAAAACTCAAGGAACCCGGAATTTTTTTCCTCTTACATCCAAGTTTCTCTAATAAAAAGGTTATTTTTCCTTGTTGAGAAATAAATTTGACCCGGAAATTTTTTTCTCTTATATCCAGGTTCGACTCTATGGCATTTATTAAAAATATGGATTGATAATGTTTAATCGTTATAAAATAATAAAATCTTCCTTGCCTTTATCCCATATTAGCTTATGTTGCTTTTGGGGTCGGCATTGTTCAACCTCATGATTGAGGTTGGTAGGGTGGAGCACGTTTTTTTTATGGCTGGATGCCCTTCCTAACGCCAACGATTCTACTTGCTTTAACGTCCTGGATTAGGACGGGGGTTTTACCCTCCATTCGCTGGGAATCTTACCAACTACCCACATTAACCTCACCCAGCCTGGGTAGGGCCGGAAATGGCAGCCTCACGTGTTTGGATGGAACAGAATTTTCTTCGAAAAGTCTGCCCCAGCCGGGAGTTGAACTCGGGAACTCTGGACTACGGGCAGTAGTCACAACCATTACGCCACGGAGGCTGCGTTAATCGTTATAAAATAATAGAAAATATATACAGGGTGGGGCAAAAGTCTGGAAACCCCTGAATAACTTTCGAATGGCTTCTTCGGTAAAATTAAAATTTTGTAAGGTAAACCAAGCTAATAAGACCTTCTTTTAGAGTGGGGTCGATTTTTGTTACCGGCCCCCATGTCGGGGCCAGGGGGAGCAACTTCATTTTTAAAATACGAACCCCCACCTTGCGATACATTTTTGAAAAGGCCTTTAAATAAGAAATACATTGGTGCAAATTTTATTTTTTTAATATTAACTGTTTGCAAATGCCGTCCAACTTTGTGTATGCAGTAAAGTCTGGAAACCCCTGAATATCTTTTGAAAGGACTTTCTCAGTAAATTTAAAACTATGCACGGTAAGTCGGGGTAATTATACCTTTCCAAAAATGTATCGCAAGGTGGGGCGTATTTAAAAAAAAAATGAAGTTGGCCTCCCTGGCACCGACATGGGGGCCGGTAAAAAAAAATCGGTCCCATTCTAATATAAGGTCTAATTACCACGGATTACTGTACACATTTTTAAATTTACTGAGAAAGCTATTTCGAAAGATATTCAGGGGTGTCCAGACTTTACTGCATACACAAAGTTGAACGGCATTTGCAAACAGTTAATATTAAAAAAATAAAATTTGCACCAATGTATTTCTTATTTAAAGACCTTTTCAAAAATGTATCGCAAAGTGGGGGTTCGTATTTAAAAAAATGAAGTTGGCCCCCCTGGCCCTGACATGGGGGCCGGTAACAAATATCGACCCCACTCTAAAAGAAGGTCTTATTAGCTTGGTTTACCTTACAAAATTTTAATTTTACCGAAGAAGCCATTCGAAAGTTATTCAGGGGTTTCCAGACTTTTGCCCCACCCTGTATAGTGACTCAAGAAAACTTAAAGTTATACACCACTCTTGTTAAAACAAATAAAAAACCAAAATAGTGGACTGTAGTTATTTTCATTTATTCACTCTAATATATCCCTAACCTACTTGTGATCAGCGTGAGTCTTCTGATCCACTCTCCCAATTGCACCTTTCTCAAATTCTTGTCAACTTTAACCTATCCACATGAACCTCACCCCGCCTGGGTTGGGCCGGAAACACCAGCCTCACGTGTTTTTTGCTTCGGAGGGAGCAGAATTTTTTTCGATAAAATTCTGCTCAACCTGGGAATCGAACTCAGGATCTCTGGACCACGGGCAGTAGTCACAACTGTTACACCACGGAGGCTGGTTCTGGCCCAAGCGTAGGTTGTGAGATTAAGGGCGGAATTAATAGACGTTTTTAGTAATACCTCTGTGGCGCTAAGTCACGGATTGCGTACTGTGTAGGATAGGGAAAACCGACACTTACCAACGACTTAAGTTATTGATGTTGTCTATTAATTCCGCCCTAAGTTGACAAGAATGGTGAGATAGTGCAATAGGGAGAGTGGATAACAAGACTCACGCTGACCACAAGTAGTTTTGGGACAGTTTAGAGAGAATAAATAAAAATAGAAAACAGTCCAATATTTACCAACACTCCAGAGATCCTGAGTTCGAGTCCCAACTGGGAATCGAACTCGGGCTCTCTGGACTACGAGCAGTAGTCGAAATCGCAACACTACGGAGGCTGGCTACTCAGTCGACTTTCGTCAATTGCACAAAATTGGATCGTGTGACCTTGCTTTTCTCTTATCACAAAAGAGGGAAAGAAAAGCTCTTAAATAAATAAAAAATTGTAATAACCGTATAGAAAATGAAAAACTTACGGGAGGGGATAACTTTTGCCATAAAATCTATGTTCTACTTGCACTGTCATGGCATTGTGATTCTGAGCGTAGATCATCCAGGCCCCTTCCACCATCCATTTGGCAGATGCTTCTCCTTCTCCTCCGATCATCAAGAATACGGGACCTCCTTGTTTGTACCAGGTTGAGTTGACAAAGAATCTGGATAAGATTTGAAAAATAAATAGACATAATAAACTGGAATATTTCAAAACTTTGTATTACAATATTTTTTTATTGTAATCAAATCGCAAACATTTTGCCTCTTTATTTGGTAAAAAAAAATAACAATATTGAACAAATGAACATACAAAATTATTTTATTTGATTCATTTTAAGTACCTGATGTACAAAAATAAAGCACAAATCTTGTTAAGAAAAGAAAAAAAAAAAAAAAAAAAAGAGCCGATCATTTTTGTGTCTCTCTCACCTCTGTTTCCAAGTTCTTGAATCTACCAAGTTGAAATGATCCAACTTCTGCTCAAACCACTGGTCTGGGGGCAGTGAGGGCACCTTCAATTTGAGCAGTCCACTTGGTTCGCCGGTTGATTTTTCAACAGGTTCTCCAAGCCGTCCGTATTTTTGAGAGAGCAAGTTACGCAAACTGGCATTGCACAAAGCAATGGATAAGCTCACAAAGAGAAGGGTAGTGAGCTTTGAGTTTAACATGGTTGACACTGTCTGTAACAGTGAAAAATAGAAATCTGAAAATAGAAAATAGCTTACTTTATAAAATTCCTTTTCTGTAATTTGGGCTTAAAGTCATTTTTAACTACATGGATCTATCATAATGTATAAGATTGCAATGCAAGTAATACAAATTACAACTGAAAAATAATAATGCGTTTTTAATTTTCTTGTGTAAAAGTAAGAGTACACCACGTCTTGTGAAAGTGCAGACAGCACTAAAGCAAAAAAAAAAAAATTTTAATTTGACAATATTGTAGTATATTTTATTTTAAAATTTAATAATAAAATACTGGTTTAACATGTGTTACTAATATTTAGTGATCATATCCATATGGTTTACTAAATAAAGTGAAAAAACAAGTTCTATTTATGTGAAAAATTAACAATGATAATGAGAAACAACTTTTTGTATTTCATAACCAACTTAAAAGATATCAGATTTTTGCGATTGAGAATCACAACTATACTGATATTATGACACTAGGTAATACAAAAATAATTTCTCTTCAATCGCGCAGAGAACTCCTCGACATCCAATTCCTAACCAAAATTCTAAGAAATCAAATAAATTGTCCTGAACTCCTAGAACACATTAATTTTCGAATCAACGGTAGAAACATTAGAAATTAAAACCTCTTTACCCCTGATACCTATTCTACGAATATTAGCCAAAACTGTCCAATGAATAGGTTAATGGTAACAGGGAAAACATTTTTTACTAGGAGTGACGTAGACATTTTTTATCACTCTTTGCAACAAATTAAAG
Organism: Bactericera cockerelli; assembly: GCA_024516035.1. Lineage (NCBI taxonomy): Eukaryota > Metazoa > Arthropoda > Insecta > Hemiptera > Triozidae > Bactericera > Bactericera cockerelli. The sequence goes on from CM044959.1 coordinate 6,742,938, forward strand.
ATAAATATTTAAGTAATTTATAGATAGCATATTTATAGATAGCATATGTAAAAATGGGGAAACCCGTTAATTTATAATAAAAATAAAATTTGTCATAATTTCTAATTTGGATTTATAAAGTATTTTAAAATCAATTTTTGTTTAGCTGCAGACCATAAAAAAAAATCATTACAATTCACTCCACATCTAAGTTTTTGACCTTCAGTTGTGAATTGTACGTAATTAATTGTGAAAATTGAGAGCTCTGTCAAACTCACAACTCACGTGTCAGATTTGGTTTTGTGATACCTTCCTTAATGACAGCTGCACTGATAATGAATAATAATTACTTTGAAAAAATGTAAATCATCACTCTAGTGAGTAAGTATTCACAGTATAAGATAGGAAAATAGTAAAACAAAACTATACCAGATGGCTCACAAAAAACAAAAGTTAGTTTTTTTAAAAAAGTTAGTTTTTTAAAAGTGAAGAGGCAAGGTTCAAGAAGAAGACTGCAATTTTAAATTTAATCATTATTATCTCATTAGATTATAGAATTATGTTGTCATTAAAAGAGGAAAATTAATTTGAAAAAAAGTTATCATATTTGTGTTAATCACTTTCATGATATCACAACTACTCAAATTCGCTTTATTAAATCTACGCTGAAACTGGGACTTGAACCACCGACCTCCAGGTTACAAGTCCGCCAACTTATCAAACTAAGCTTCTGAATAAAAAAGAACATTAACGATGGGTTGGCTTTTAAAGGAAAACTATTGGGTAATAACTCCAACCATCCAAAAATGATCCGGACAGAACTTGTGATTTTTTTTCATTGCATATTGCATAATTGAATTATTTAACAGGCGTATATAAAATCTAAGTTTGTACACATGCCTACAGTAATTATTACTTTTTTTAACCTTTTGAAATTAAAGGCTATTGCCATTATAATAATAGGTTAAGGCAAAAAAATTCACTGAATAATTTCAATTTTTCTATGAAAAGTAATTTTTGAGATGATGCGCAATAAAAATAGTTCGTGAGTACGTGCGACTATCCAGCACAGCGTCCTCAAGCGAAAACCCTTTAATTGAAATTCCAGTGGGAAACAGAAAAATATACCTACCTAGTTTGCTTAATATCACTTGACGACCGGTGGCACACACCTATCTGTATGGAATGGACCGGGTGTACCAGTGGTGGTACACATGTATCTGTACGGAATTGACCGGGTGTACCACGGGTGGTACACGCATGTATCACTAGGTCTAATTATCCCCGGTCCTACGGGAGAACTCATTAAGAACAAATCAGTCGTCAAAAAAATTTAAGTGATCGATTTTGTCTCTCAATTTCGCACTGCCAGCGTCGATGGTGCGTTGAATGCTTAGGTTCTCGTAGGATCACCGAAATTAGCCAACGTCCAGCGAGGTGAAGACTAACTTCGTGATGCTGGCATTCCGGCCCAACCCAGGCTGGGTGAGGTTAATGTGGGTAACAGGTTTTTGAGTTTCCTGCGAATGGCGGGTAACACCTCTGTCGTGATATGACCAATTGACCATACAGTTGAAAGCTAATTAATTATAAAAATTAATTATAAACAAAAAAAAATAATTATAGCGTCTTCAGTGTTCTTATACTATTTGACAGGCTATTTCCTTATAATAAAATATCACCCAACCACTAATGATAGGTAATACATAGAATTATTATAGGTAATATAGGTACTTGTCCATATGTATTAATTTTTCAAGTCTGATGAGTTGCAACCCTCATGAAACAGGCCCCATTCTAGAAACACAGAGGTAATACGACGCTTTAGTCGAACTCTGGTGGGAATTTTTGAAAACAAAAAATTCAAAAAACTGCCAGCTGATGCCGCCTTTCCGCCATTCCGAATATTCCGTTCATTTCCTACGTTTTATTTATTTGAATTTAAAAGCAAAATGCAAAGTTAATGCAAACTAGCCATTTGTTAATTAATTGTATGCTTTTCACGCGTACTTATTAAGTCCTTAGTTCGTCTTATCAGTAAATAATTCGCTGTAGTTGATCTCTTCTTATCTCTTTTTGATAAAAAGTTCACATACATCAAACCACTGCACAAGTGATAGAGGTGTTTGCTGCAGCACAATCTATGTGTTGTAGAACCCAAGGTTTGTTCGTTTTAACTTTTCCTTTCCCTATGAAAGAAGAGAAATTGTAATACTGTTTTCATCATCATAGAGTGGCTTCATCGTGAAGGATGGTAGCCAGATAGTGGAGGAATGAATCAGCACTTCTACCACTGTCTGTACAAGGAGGCTAATAATTGACAAGGGCCCCCAGAACCAAGCCAATGCTGTTATACTCCCTGTTTATAGTCCCCCAGTCAGACTCTTTTACTACCAATTAAACCAGCAGTTTTGAAAGTTGAGAAAGTCCTGTAGCCTGTGTTATTCAAACTAAATGTTTTGGTTATTTTTGAGGAAACTGTAGACTAGCTGTTGCATCCAAGATGGGTTAAGTTAGTGAGGCTTGCTGTTGCATTTGAATCCCAACCGCGTAAAATATGTGATGTCTAGGGACACCAAAGTGGACCCCTCAGAGAAGACATGAGTGGACATACCTCAAGAGGAAAAAATGAGTATTTAGTTACTAGCATGAGTCCTAACAACCAGTTGTGGTATTATCATTTAATGTAGAACTTGAAGAAACCCCAACACCTTCTTGTAGTAAATGTTGTTGTTGTAGCCAGCTTGGCTCCAGCTGGAGGGGTGATTGATGGTCTCCAGCCAACTTTATTTCAAAGTAAATGTGTCAGTTAATGCTTGCAATAAATTGATGGTTTGATCCATTATTGCGAGTGTTGACTATTATTAATAAAATATATTTATATAAAAAAAGATAATAATGTAAAAATAATTAAAAAAGTTAAGGAGACTCAGTAATTTTCAACTAACCATAAAAATTGTGAAGAGGCTTTGTGCTTTACCAGAAAGACTTAAATTTAATTTTTGTTTACAGGGTCTAAGTAGACTATGCCAGACATTGACAAAAGTTTACTCGCTGTGGAAAATCTGGATCGCTCATCACCAGATCTCTGGCCAGAGCCCAGTAAGTATCTAGATCTAGATAAATTTAGCTGTGAGATTTTTCTTCTGTACAGTTGACTTTTGATTATTCAAAGCAGCTGTAGGGTCCTTTCAATAAATTAAAAGAAAAACGAAACATTTGGATTGGTCTACTCATTGGAAATTAAAAAGAAATTGGCAGAGATTTGACATCCAGAGGGTACCCATACTAACAATAAATTATGAATAGGACATTGTCAATTCTAGTTGCTCAGTTGTTGAGGCATGGGTCTGGTATTACAGAAGTTGTGGGTTCAAAACACAGCCGGAACATGAGACTATGAACTTTGAACATGGAATCATGGGACTTATTAGTCCTACTTTGAATTGATATTATTATTATAATTCTTGAGCACAGTACATGGTACACAGAGAATAAAGAAAAAGCTATTTCAAAAAATAATTTTTCTGAAAAAATTATTAGATTTGAAAAACTAATAATAGCTGTGAATTCACACCAGTAGAATTATTAGTTTTTTTTTTAAATAATGAACTCATAAAAGCAGCACAAAAATTAAGACCAACATATTAAAAGTATTATAACATGGTAAGGCACTCCGGCTCAATCTTCCATTTTGAAACTTTTTGCTTTAATTATTAATTCTAACTTCTTAGAGATGGATTTAGCACATGATATTGTCTTTACTAAGTTCTGTTTTAATTTTATGATTATTATTAAACATGTTAGATCAAGTTTTATTTACAATATAGTACTTAGAATATTTACATAGAAATTGAAATTAATAAAACAAAACTTGATCAAGGGTGGTGCTAATGCCAACAGCATTCTCTTCCGTTTATTATGATGAGTTTATTCACCTTAGGAGACCACTATGGTTCCTGTCATTTGTGATGGGTAATTAAGTATAGCTTAATCCCAAGTGTTGTCTATATCTGGGTTACAATAACACATTAAATTTAAGGTACTTAAAACACTCTGACGATCAAATTCAGAGCAGGATTTTAAATATGTGAGTTTATTGTACACTTTTTCAAACATGGACTTATTATTATTAAACAATTTTGATCAAACTTTAATTCGAATTTTTGTATACTTGTAGGTACAATGAAAAGGTATAACTGAGCCAGTGTCGATGGCATGTTGAATACACCGGTTCCCTTCAGAACACCGAAGTTAAGCGACATCCAGCGAGGTTAAGACTTGGATGGGTGACCATTCAAATTCTAATTCTCGTGACGCTGGCTTTTCCCGGCCCCACTCAGGCTGGGTGAGGTCAATGTGAGTAGCAGGTTTGTGAGTTTCCTGCGAATGGAGGGTAAAACCCCCGTCGTGATATGATCATGGCAGTTGAAAGCGACGTTAAAACCCCACTTAAAAAAAAAAAAAAAAAAAGGTATAATTATGTAACAATTGTAACAGTATACAAAGCTTGATCAAGAGTGGTGGTAATGCCTTTGGCATTCTCTTCATTTTGAATTGATTTTTTTTTTGTTGAAATAATTTGAATTTTGAATTGAATTGATGGGAAAATGGACTTTATTTTAAATTGATTTTTTGTTGAATATTTTTTTCCCTCATTTGGGTTTCTAGTTTCAGGAGAACAATATTTATATAATTGTATTTGAGATTTGATGGTATTATTTCAAAAACTTTTAAATTCAGGTACCTAGGTTTTATTCTATTCTTCTAAAAAGATTTCTTTTTTTTTCTGTTCATGTTTTTTTCTTCTATTTAGAAGCACAATAATCCTTTAGGACAAAAATCTACAAAATCTCTCACATAAATTTGATTGATTTTTGCAAAATAATAATAATAATATAATCCACTTATTGATTTTGTGTATATTAAGTGCGAAATTAATAGTCAAATTGATAACTTAAGTCATTGCTTAGCATTGGTTTTCCCCATCTAACACAGTTCACAATTTAATTCTGCTCTGAAGATACACAAGAGGAAATTATGAATTTCTATATCCAGCACTACTCATTTTTTGAACAATTTTCTCACATCATTTAAATAATGATTCATTAGAATAGGAAAAAGCACTTACTCAATCTTCTAATATAACAAATGTGAACTATACCTGTGGTGCTATTCCCATGTTGAAATTTATTCCTGGTTATAATATTCACATTTGTATTATTTTCCTTAGTCCCCGGAGTATCTGGTTTCAACCATTTCCACTCTGAAGATCAGTTCGAAAGTATCCTGGATGATAAACTCACCTCTAAGGAAGATTTGGATTTGCTGAGATGTAAGTGAACTATTTTTAAATAAACAGTACAAAAATACAATACTTTCCTTATTACAGGATAAGGAAAGTAAAAATCATATCAAACACATTGGCCAAGGTGTGAAGAATGCACTATACAAAGAAAGAGACTTATTACATTCTGTACATTTTTTTGATCACTTTTGTGATAGCCTCCCCTCTGATGGGCGAGAAGTGACACAATACTTCCCATTTAGGGACTGTGTCAACACGAGCGCACCGGAAGGTCTCCCTTACAAACAACTTTAACCAAATTTTGAATACAAATTTTTAGTCGGCGCGGGGGTTCGAACCCGGGACCTTCCGCATGGCAAGCGAGTGCTTAACCACTAAGCTATTTTTCTTTGTTTTATTTTCAGACCTGAGCCACCTGAATCGTTACGAATTTGTCATTGAACTGAAAAAACTGTACGACCTGTGCTACAATTTGGGCCTGGACGAGTCTAAAGAAATGACCCGTGGAAAATACTTGAACATCCTTGAGACTTCAAAATAATTTCTACCTCTGAACTCGTTCTTCTTACTTAAGTTCAGCATATTAATTTAGTTCAGCATCTGTTTGTAAGTACTCATTATTATGTTGTTACCTTTATTTCACATTTCTGGACTTATAAAACACAAAGGCGAAATGAATAGACGTAATCAAGATCACTCATGAGGGTTTTCAGCAACGCATATTTTGCTTATTATCACATACACAAGAGATGAGTTTGAACAGACAGGACCAGTTGTCAATATTCTACTATAATATGTTTAGCCATTAAGTGTGACACATTTTTTTTTTTTTTTTTTTTTAAAGATGAGTGTTTCACAGCCTTTTTTATTTCGTAGCCATGAAACAGGAGCTACTGTAGACGCATGTGGTCTGTGTTGTAGCCTGCCCATCCCGTAGTATGCCTCCCCTCTGATGGGCGAGAAGTGACACAATACTTCCCATTTAGGTGCTGGGTCAACACGAGCGCACCGGAAGGTGTCCCTTACAAACAAATGTAACCAAGTTTTGAATACAAATTTTTGTCGGCGCGGGCGTTCGAACCCGGGACCTTCCGCATGGCAAGCGAGTGCTCAACCACTGACTAGCAACTTATTAAAAAATGGGACCAAGTTCTCACTCGAAACTTTACAGACAGATTAATTTTTTGAAAACATTAAAAAAAAAAAAAATAAAAAAAAAATCGAAGCTATGTGTTCTGAACACCTCTCAGATCATAATTTTCCATGAAAACCATTTTCCAAAATTTGTAGTATAAATTATTTTTCAAGACACACATTCAATTAGTAACCACACAAATTTACTTCAAAATTAACTAAACAGATTGTTAGTTGGAAATGTATAAAGGAATAATTAATTGTCCCCCTGTGATTATTTTTTAATGAAAGCAACATCACTTTTGTTGATTACAATATCAAACACCTCGGCCGAGGTGTGAAGAACGCCTATACAAAGAAAGAGACAGCCCGGCAGAGTGTAAGGTTACGGAAAACATAGTTCCCATGCATTTCATGTACTTTCAGCCAGCGAAAAGTGCAACATGAATTTCAAAAATTGCGATTTTTATTGCAGAAATGGACTCTACGTTGAAAAATAAAATGATTTGACTTTTCGTTTGACTTCCTAGGCCAACGGGAACCCTATTTTCGAGACCCCCCAACAATCGTGAAAGACATGAAAAGATTCATAATTTTGTTTTTTTTTTCTGTTTTTTTTTCTTCATACGGATCCTTTGAGACCCGACTTCGTGTCCTTCACTTGGCACTGAAGATTAAGTGAGGTGTCTAAAGTGATCAAGATATAATGGAGATGAGCCCGGACCAAAAAAAAAAATCTAAATTATAAGCGGGCGGCCCATTTGGGCGGCCTCGGGTTTTGGGAGCCCAAATCGGGAATTGAAGGATAATACTAATCTTAAGTGGTATCAAATGAAAGATCTTGATGAGCAGATACCGAATCTATTCATTTTATACGTTCATACCGTTCACTGGGTGGCACCTGGTGGCCTTTGCATTTTCTTTGGCGGGTAGGTACCTTCGAATCCTTAGCTTAGTGGTCAAATCTTGGCCAGTATGTATTTTTAGAGATGACCTCGCTCTCTCACTGCAAAATTTTAATGTTTAAGTTTCCAAGTATTAATTTAGTTAGTTTATTTTCTGTCCGTTTCTTTAGAAGACAACTTTGTCTATTGGTAGCAAGCTCGACCTGCCACCCAGTCAGCATGGGTTCGAATCCTGGCGCGGACGAAATTTTTTAGCTCTATATTTTCAATTTGGGCTTAACGTTGTTTTGTTTTTCCGATCTTTATATTTGATCTTCATGACGACCTCATTACCCTCGCGAGGAAAATTTTAGTAGTTGCAGAATTGGCCAATGACCTGTGGCGGCATTACGAGATTGATTTTGGACAATCATGGTTGGATGGAGATAAAATATGATGAATTAGCTCTCATAATGTCGATGCTAGTCACTATAAGTTGTGACAAAGTAGTGACTTTGGCCAAGTGGGTAGCATACTAGGCTGCACGCACGATGACTTGGGTTCACTCCCCTTCAGGGAAGTTTTTTTTCTCTGTCCACTATGTCCAGGGTACACTCATACCTCGTGAGGTATGAGTGCAAGTCACCACCGAGTTCTCTCCCGCTCATGGTTTTATCAACACCGAATTGTCTCCCGTCGCGTCGCTTGCATTTTTACCTGAGTTTAAATCTACATATTTTAGGCCTAGCATAAATATTATAATCGAAACACCTAGGAATCATTGATATAGACCTGAGGCATGGCCTTCTATGTATTTTTCCTAACCCTATGATAAACCCAAGACATGGCCTTCTATATATTTACCTAACCCTACTATAAACCCGAGGCATTGCCTTCTATGTATTATCCCTAACACTTCTATATTCCTAAGGCATGGCCTTCTATGTATTTTACCTAACTCTACTATACTCTTAAGGCAAAATGATAATTTTATAGTTTTCATTTTCTTAAATACCTAATGTAAAAAAGCATGGTCTTATTTCCGGGAGAGATACTCGTGGTGACCCCTGCAACAAGCCGGAGAGAATTCAGGTAAGAAAAGGTCAACGGGAGAGAACTCATTAACTCACCTTGATAAGGTGATTACAAATTAATTTCTTTGGCATTTGTAAATCCAGGTGTTTTAGTGTCCCTCATAGGAGGCTCCGAGGTCTATTTAGCATTGAAAGATAAACCTAATCATGTGGAGTATAGAATCAAAAGGTCTTGCATTGCAAATTTATATATTATTTACTCCCTTTTGGGGACTCAGGGGACCAAATCTGTGATCCAAATACATATTGACCTTAGAAAATTTAAATACCTACTGTTAAACTATATCTTAAAAAAAAGACAACTTGGTACTTTCACATTTTCCCAGTTTATTTACTTTTGTTATTCATAATGTTTCAGTAGTGTATGAACCTATATTTTCGTACAAAAAGAAATGATATCCCCCCAAAAACACCACTTCGTGGTTAAAAAAAGAAGAACGCCTCACTCAAAAGAATGATTATAATTAGCTAAAAATAAATGATATCAAATTGAGAACACCTTCACCCCCTCTCTTTCTATTTCTCTGCACTCCTCTTTGAATTTATTCCTCTTATGTTTATCTTTCTTTATCATTTCTAGGGGTCATCCCAAACTTGATTTCTCTTTAAATTTACTTGTTGAACGGCAATAAAAAATGGCGGTCGCGGTGTAATTTTCTCGATTCAAATCAAATAAGTTCAGAAAAATCATACACCGACCGCCAGTTTTTATTGCCGTTCAACAAGTAAATTTAAAGAGAAATCAAGTTTGGGATGACCCCTAGAAAGGATAAAGAAAGATAAACATAAGAGGAATAAATTCAAAGAGGAGTGCAGAGAAATAGAAAGAGAGGGGGTGAAGGTGTTCTCAATTTGATATCATTTATTTTTAGCTAATTATAATCATTCTTTTGAGTGAGGCGTTCTTCTTTTTTTAACCACGAAGTGGTGTTTTTGGGGTATACTGTACTGTCAAGAAAATGAAACTAAAGAAGGGCTCAATACTTTCAAATTATTTATATTTTTCCAACAGTGAATGTGCCAAAGCATAGCTAGAAAACTACCTTATATTTTGAAAATATATTATATTGGATAATATTTAATAAGGTTCTTGATATTCACTTTTAAATGATTCATATGATTATTCATTCTAATCATTAGTGATTTAAAATAATAATAACTCTAAGAAGGCCTAAGCACAAACCTATTAAGCCCAAGAATGATGACAAATTACTGTTTAAAAAATAACAAAGAGAAATAATTTAGTGTTTAGGGCGGAATTCATAGAAGTTTTTGTAACACCTCTAAGTGGCACTACGGGCGGAATTAATAGAGACGTTTTTGTAATACCTCTGTAGCGCTAAGTCACGGATTTCGCACTGTGTAAGATAGTGAAAACCGACGCTTAGCAATGATTTGTGATGTAGAATTTGTCTATTAATTTCGCCCTAAGTCTCGGATTTCGTACTGTCTGAGATAGGGAAAACCGATGCTAAGCGAGTGACTACGTAACCATATGTCACAATAAATATATTTGATTTGATTTGACTTGGATTGTCAATTTTGTCTATTAACACCCTGAATGTTTTTTGTGAGCCATCTGGTATAATTTTGTTTTACTATTTTCCTATCTTATACTATGAATACTTACTCACCACTAGAGTGATGATTTACATTTTTTCGAAACAAAGTAATTATTATTCATTATCACTACAGCTGTCATTAAGGAAGGTATCACAAAACCAAATCTGACACGTGAGTTGTGAGTTTGACAGAGCTCTCAATTTTCACAATTAATTACGTACAATATACAAATGAAGGTCAAAAACTTAGATGTGGTGTGAATTGTAATGAATTTTTTATGTTCTGCAGCTAAACAAAAATTGACTTTAAGATACTTTTGAAATCCAAATAAGAAATTATGACAAATCTGATATCTTTTAAGTTGGTTATGAAATACAAGGAGTTGGTTTTTATTACCATTGTTAATTTTTCACATAAATAGAACTTGTTGAACTTTATTTTGTAAACCATCTGGATATGATCACTAAATATTAGTGAAACATGTTAAATCATTATTTTATTATTAAAATTTAAAATAAAATATTCTACAATTGTCAACATAATATTTTCAACTTAAAATTAATTTTTTTGCCATAGTGCTGTCTGCTGTAACATTTAGTGAGAAACGTCTGTTTATATAACTATCTACATTTAAGATAATCGTATTTTAGGTTTTAATTTCACTTTACATTTTTCTAAAATATAATATGAGTTTATTATTCTTTGTCAAATGATCCCAAACCGCATTAATCTTCTGAAAATTACGACTCTATCTGAGGTAGATAAAGTCATCAGAATGACCTAGCCTTGGATAATATGAACACTAACTAGGTACAAAAATTAATAAATAAATAATAAAATTAAATAGGGTACTCCTGGAAAAAACAAATTTTCAAACTCTCTTTGGTAGTCGAAGTGACTGAGTTCTAGTGAGTTTTAACTAATATTTAACAAAAAAATCTCTCGAAAGACAACTAGGTGTTGAAATTAATAGAAATGGAATTCTCTTACTAGTTTGAGTCTTACATTAACCCATTTAAAGTTATTCATATTTTTCACTCACTATCTCTTAACACATTGGGTGCCTCGCCGCTCATAATGAGAGACAGCATAGTATTCTGAGAGGCCGCGTCCTCTCATATTGAGTGACATTAGATTTTACTTTCAAGTATAGTCTCTTAATATTGAGCCAAACTACAATACATTTAATATGGAGAGTTTGAAGGGTGGCCCCTGACGATAATCCAGGTATGTTTGGTTTTCATCTATCATGATTGTCTCTCATATTGAGGGACAATTCTTTGTATTGTGACCCCAGAGAATAATCATCATTTTTTTGGGTTGGCACACAATGTGCTAATTGTTCAAACCACATTTTCCTGGATGTAAATTGCAAAGCAGAAACCAAAATTTTAATCAATTATTTTGCCAGAAACGTGGTAAATTTTTAAATGCAAAACCCAATACTGAAGTCATGAGTTGTCTATGACAACACAACCATTTTGTTGTACTATTGCTCTCAGCCGATCACATCAAACCACCCAGATTTTACCCAGTATAGTATTGACCTTCACCTGGTTATTAGTCACCTCAAGTAGATTCATAGGTTCTCACACTGATTATCTAGGCACTTTTCTGCATTCTAAATATGCATATTTAAATAGATAACTTAGCTCTTGAAACATCACTCTAATTGGGGAGCTCTTTTCTTACTCTCATTGTGTGGCTGTAGCTTTGTCAATGTCGACGGTTGCCAAATTCAATAAATACTGCAGCATTGACTTTCACAGGAAATGGTGTACTCTTACTTTTACACAAGAAAATTAAAAACGCATTATTATTTTTCAGTTGTAATTTGTATTACTTGCAATGCAATCTTATACATTTTGATAGAACCATGCAGTTGAAAATGACTTTAAGCCCAAATTAAAGAAAAGCAATGTTAATGAGTAAGCTATTTTCTATTTTCAGATTTCTATTTTTCACTGTTACAGACAGTGTCAACCATGTTAAACTCAAAGCTCACTACCCTCCTCTTTGTGAGCTTATCCATTGCTTTGTGCAATGCCAGTTTGCATAACTTGCTCTCTCAAAAATACGGACAGCTTGGAGAACCTTTTGAAACATCAACTGGCGAACCAAGTGGACTGCTGAAATTGAAGGTGCCCTCAGACCAGTGGTTTGAGCAGAAGTTGGATCATTTCAACTTGGAAGATTCAAGAACTTGGAAACAGAGGTGAGAGAGACACAAATTCTCGGCTCTTTTTTTTAAACAAGATTTGTTCTTTATTTTTGTATAGCATTTCATTACAATATTTTGAATAAAAATAACATAATAAATAAATAAGTACTTAAAATGAATCAAATAAAATAATTTTGTATGTTTATTTGTTCAATATTGTTCTTCTATACCAAATAAAGAGGCAAACTGTTTGCGATTTGATTTCGAAGTTTTGAAACATTCCAATTTATTTTATTATTTTTCAAATCTTATCCAGATTCTTTGTCAACTCAACCTGGTATAAACCAGGAGGTCCCGTATTCTTGATGATCGGAGGGGAAGGAGAAGCATCAGCCAAATGGATGGTGCAAGGGGCCTGGATGATCTACGCTCAGAATCACAATGCCATGGCAGTGCAAGTAGAACATAGATTTTATGGCAAAAGTCATCCCCTCCCGTAAGTTTTTCATTTTCTATACGGTTATTACAATTTTTTATTTATTCAAGAGCTTTTCTTTGCTACCACTACAGCTATAGAATTTTTCTTTTTTTTAGAAAAAGAAGAAGAGACAGATTAATATTTAGTTCTTCTAACGGGTTTTATTTTTTACTAGTTAAAATTAAATGCATGATTTTAGAAAAATGATACAAATTTGTAAACTCCTGATATAAGCTATTACGTTACAGCTATATATTTTTGGAATAGAAAATAAAGTTCTACTACAACATTGTAGTGATTTACCAGAAAATCTTGAGAATTAGCACAATGTACTTAGTGCATAATTAATTTTTGGTACCACATACCTACCAATAATATAATTAAAAATACTTTCTATACCTTATAGGTAATAGAAAGTAAAAATTGTAATTACATACTTTAAGTTAAAGACTAGTTGACATACATATTTGTTAGAACTAAGTTCATCATCTGATGAGTGAACCTGAGTTAGAACAAACTAACATTGGAAGTCATTCACATTTTCTTCTAGAATCCAACTTTATTATTCACTTCTTCCCACGTATTACTTGCAATAGCTTGAGCCCTTATAGACCCATCCTTGAGAATTTTCTCCAAATGCTCCTTTGATTTCATCAAATACTCAATCTCTTCTTGTATGGGCTTGAATTTGTCCACTAAAACATCGGCTAGGAGCAGCTTATACTGGCCTGTATTGAGATGCTTCACTTGTATACAGATATCTTCTGGTGACTGATTGGTACACAGAGCATGTAGAGTGACTAGGTTAGAAACTCCTGGCCTGTTCTCCGGGTCATAGGTTACTTCTGATATACTGTCCGTCAAAGCCTTCTTACACTTCTTCAAAATAACATCTGGTTTGTCTGTTATTTCTATTTTTGAATTTGGATCAACATCAGATTTTGACATCTTTTTGCTTGGATCTTTCAAACTTTTAACTTTGCCCGCTGATTCATCTTGTGGTAATAGTTCTGGAATAGGAAAGAGTTTTCCGAATTTATTGTTGAACAGCTGTGTTAGATGATTGGCAAGGTTGATATTGTGTATTTGATCAAGTCCGGCTGGAATATGTGTAGCTTTGTACAGTAGAATGTCTGCTGCTTGTAGCACAGGATACAGGAATAAGCCAGCTGGGGACTGCTTCAGTTCGGCACATTTCTCAATATATGTTGGCATGTGGCCTAATCGGTTGACGGAACACAAAGATGTTAATACCCAAGATAACTGTGTGTGCTCTGGTACCTTGGATTGTTGGAAAAGAATAGATTTCTTTGGGTCAATACCACATGCAAGCAAAGATGCAGCCATAAGATGAATGCTGTGCTTCAGGTCCTCATGCTTCTGTTTTATTGTGATGGAATGCAAATCCACTATACAAAAAATTACGTCTTCTCCACTATTCTGCAATTGAGACCAGGTTTGAACTGCACCAAAATAGTTTCCCAGATGTAGAGTTCCTGTTGGTTGTATGCCAGAGAATATTCTACGAGGAAAATTGATGACTTGTTTTGTACTCTTGGAGTATTGTTTCACTAATTGGGACCTAAATATGTTCTTTAGATTTGTTTGAGATTGCAAACACAATTTTAAATTGAACATTGTTGTGTTACTTATTCACAGTAGAAAATTTCATCAGGCAGATTTGCCTTTTATCTACATCAGTTTGGTGTTTAACTTATTAGTATTTAATTAATGATATCCGATTAAACCTACATAGTTAATGAGAAAAAAAAATTGAATGGAGTTCTATGGCAATTGATGAAGACTGGTGGTTTTCTATTTTCTTGGTTCTTCTTGTCCCATCAATTACTTGAAATCACTAATCTTTAATGCCATTTCTCGAATGCAACTTTTTATTCTTTTCAAGTAATGTAAATCATTATTTTATCACAAGTTTCATATTTATTTGTTTTTTAGATGCGTTTTGCAATTTTGAAATTTGAACAGCCTGTAGTTTTGAATTTCGCGCCACACAGAGGTAAATCGACCAAATAAGATCCCTCTGTTGTGATAAGAGAAAGGCAAGGTCACACGATTCAATTTTGTGCAATTAACGAAAGTGGACTGAGTAGCCAGCCTCCGTAGTGTTGCGGTTTCGACTACTGCCTGTAGTCCAGAGAGCCCGAGTTCGATGCCCAGTTGGAACTCGAACTCAGGATATCTGGACTGTTGGTAAATATTGGACTGTTTTGTATTTTTATTTACTAACTCTAAACTATCCCAAATATACTTGTGTTCAGTGTGAGTCTTGTCACTCCCTATTTCTCCTTCTCTCTCGAATTCTTGTGAACTTTATCTCACAACCTACGCTTGGGCCAGAACCAGCCTCCGTGGTGTAACGGTTGTGACTACTGCCCGTGGTCCAGAGATCCTGAGTTCGATTCCCAGGTTGAGCAGAATTTTATCGAAAAAAATTCTGTTCCCTCGAAAGTAAAAAAACACGTAAGGCTGGTGTTTTCGGCCCAACCCAGGCGAGGTGAGGTTCATGTGGATAGGTTAAAGTTGACTAGAATTTGAGAAAGGTGCAATAAGGAGAGTGGGTCAGAAGACTCACGCTGACCACAAGTAGGTTAGGGATAGATTAGAGTGAATAAATGAAAATAACTACAGTCCATGATTTTGGTTTTTTATTTGTTTTAACAACAAAGAATCTTTTATAACTAAAAGTTTTTTTTTTTTGAGACACTATATATTTTCTATCGAATAAACATTATCAATCCATCTTTATTTTCAATAAATGCCAAAGAGTCGAACCTGGGGATATAAGAGAATAACTTTTCCTGTTCCTTGAGTTCTCTTATATGAAGGCTTGATTGTAATAGTAAATGAGAGGAAAGCATAAATGAAGCTATTAAGCACAGAACTAATCAATTTTTTATTGTTGTGATTTACTCTGTGTTATGTGTAACTGCACAAAATAGCCGATTTAATTAGTAAGGTTTATTACCCATGAGATATAAGCTAAGAGTTCTCCATTATTTCCTCCATGTAATTACATTCTCCATTACAAATCAGCGCGCGATTAGCTCAGTGGTTAAGCACTCGCTTGCCATGCGGAAGGTCCCGGGTTCGATCCCCCGTGCCGACAAAAATTTGTATTCTTCCGGTGCGCTCGTGTTGACCCAGCACCTAATTGGGAAGTATTGTGTCGCTTCTCGCCCATCAGAGGGGAGACATACTACGGGGTGGGTAGGCTACAACACAGACCACAAGCGTCTATAGTAGCTCCTGTTTCATGGCTACGAAATAAAAACGGCTGTGAAACACTCATCTTTAACACATTCAGCGCCACGTGTACAGTATAGTGTACACGAGTGTTTTCTACTAACAGTGGACCGCGTGTACACTATGCTGTACACCTCACCCTCTCACTTTCAGAAACCGATGCTCTTTATATTGTACACGCTACTGTGTATTTCTTATGGGGATTCGATTGTCGTGGTCCGTGGAAGTTTTTTGGTTTATTTTAGGTAGGACATTAGGGTTATTTCCTTTTTTTACTTATTTATTTTGTCATTTGTTTGTTTTTTTTCTCTCCTAATTTTATACTGTTACCATTGTACTTTGTCCTCCTAATAAAGCTTAAAAAAAAAAAAAAAAATGTGATAACGCCTATCTGGAAATAACGTAGTGATAACGCCTGTCTGGAAATAACGTAGTGATAACGCCTGTCTGGGAATAACGTAGTGATAACGCCTGTCTGGGAATAACGTAGTGATAACGCCTGTCTGGAAACAACGTAGTGATACCGCCTGTCTGGAAATAACGTAGTGATAACGCCTGTCTGGAAATAACGTAGTGATAACGCCTGTCTGGAAATAACGTAGTGATAACGCCTATGTGGAAATAACGTAGTCATAACGCCTATCTGAAAATAACGTAGTGATAACGCCTGTCTGGAAATAACGTAGTGATAACGCCTGTCTAGAAATATTATTATTATATAATTCTTTATTAGATACAAAAGGATATTATGTACATATAAATAATAATTTTAACAATGAAAAATTGAAAAAAAACAATATATACAATAAAAATGAAAAAGAATAGAAAATATTTGAAAACATATGTCCTAACTAAAGGGCGGGGTTATTGCCTATGGCAATCTCTTCCACCCAACCCTAAGAAATAACGTAGTGATAGCGCCTGTCTGGGACTAACGTAGTGATAACGCCTGTCTGGTCCCCCAGGGATCTGTCCGTGGCCAGTCTCCAGTACCTGAGCTCCGAGCAGGCCCTCGCGGACTTGGCGTCCTTCATCACCACCACCACCTCCCGGGAGGGGCTCCCGGCGGACACGCGGTGGATAGCGTTCGGCGGCTCCTACCCCGGCTCCCTGGCCGCCTGGCTCCGGTACAAGTACCCGCATCTGGTGCACGGTGCCGTGTCCACCAGTGGGCCCCTGAGGGCGGTGCTTGATTTTCCAGGTAAACAATTGACCTTTTTCGTTTTTTTTTTTTTTTTTTTTTTTTTTTTTTTTTTTTTTTTTTTTTTTTTTTCTTCAATTACCATGTAATTATTCGCACAAAATAACATCATTATAAACAATAAAGGTAGGATCACACTATATGGCACAGATGCCATATTTTCTATTGCGAGAAAAAAAACGAATGGCACATATAGTCATATAATATATGGCACTCACACGAAAACAATCAACCTTATTCGTTTTTTTTTTTTTTTTTTTTTTTTTTCAATTACCATGTAATTTTAATCATACAAAATAATAAAATAATAATATCGCCTTATTTATACTGCCCGATTAAGACTATTTAAGTCCCATTATTATTATGTGGTAAGAATCCCAAATGGGAGGATAACTTCTCATGTCCTGGCTGAGTTTCGAACCCACAACCTCTGGTATTTCTGGGTTCACTGAGCAACCGGGACAGATTCGTTTTTTTTTTCTTTTTTCTTTTCAAATACCATGTAATTTTATTCGTACAAAATAACATCATTAACAAACAAGAAGGGAAACCCAATTTCAAAAAATGAAAATCTTGTGATGGAGGTGACAATGATAAATATTATCACTATCATTTTTTTTTTCTCCATCCTGTCACTTTCATTGTTTTTCAGGTCACTTTGAACTTGGTCCATCCATCTAAGGCGTGGTCTTCCTTTCTTTCTTTGGTTGTATAATCAAAAATAAATTAAAAAAAAAAAAAAAACTTAGAAATATGTACAAAAAAAATAAAGAACAATATTAATTTTTAATTACAATAATTGTTTTTTAATCCGAGGCGAAGTTAATGCTATGGTCATTCTCTGCCACTAATAATAATAATTTGATTTAATTTCATTCTACATTTTTTTTTATTACAATCCCCTTGAAGTAGGTACAATATCTTTTGTACACCTAACCCCGTATTGCTTTCATTTCCTCCTTCCAGAGTACTACCAGGTAGTGGCCGAATCTTTGGCCACAGTAAGTCCCAAGTGTCCACAAGCGGTCCACTCCGCTACTGCTAACATCAGCGAACACTTGAAGAGTCCAGCCAAAGCCAAGTACCTCGACGAACTGTTCAAGTGAGTTCTTTGTGCACTGGTAGTCAAGTGGTCAAGGGTTGGGTGGAAGAGATTGCCACAGGCAATAACCCCGCCCTTTAGGTAGGACATTAACTTCATTCTCCTTTTTTTTTTGTTCCTGTATCTTTGCTTGATCTTATTGTTTTTCATTATACATAATTTCATTCTATTTTACTATGTATGTATTTTTGCTCTACCTAATAAAGCTTACTATAATAATTAAATAGTCAGGAAATCCAGGTAGCGCAGGGATCCGTTGGTTCGTATCGCACCCAATGCATGAATTTTTCCTCATTAATTTGAGTTTATGACCACATAATAATAAGATTCTGAGGGTTAGGTGGTAGAAAAGTACCGCGACGAAGTGTGCAAGTGAGTTCTTTGTGCACTGGTAGTCAAGTGGTCAAGGCGCTAGGGTAGTATTCCAGTTAGCGCAGGGATCCGTTGGTTCAAAACCACCCAGTGCATGAATTTTTCCTCATTAATTTCAGTTTGTGACCAACTGACCACATAATAATAAGACTGAGGGTTAGGTGGTAGGAAATGCTCTGAGCATTAACCTCGCCTGGTGGTAACCTTCCACTAAAGAGTATTATTATTTGTTTGGAGCTTTATTACTGTAATAAATTTGTTTGTATGTGACGTGGGCCAGCCTCCGTGGCGTAACGGTTGTGACTACTGCCTGTAGTCCAGAGATCGTGAGTTCGAAAGGGCGGGGTTATTGCCTATGGCTATATCTTCCACGCAACACTGATATTTGTTATAACAATTTTTTTTAAATAAAAAGATGAGTGTTTCACAGCCTTTTTTTTTCGTAGCCATGAAACAGGACCTACTGTAGACGATTGTGGTCTGTGTTGTAGCCTGCCCATCCCGTAGTGTACCACCCCTCTGATAGGCGAGAAGTGACACAATACTTCCCATTTAGATGCTGGGTCAACATGAGCGCACCGGAAGGTATCCCTTACAAACAACTGTAACCAAATTTTTTAATACACTTTTTGTCGGCGCGGCGGGGGTTCGAACCCGGGACCTTCCGTATGGCAAGCGAGTGCTGAAGCACCGAGCTATTCGTGCGCTAAATTATATTTGTTATTTATTCCCTTACAGCTTATGCAAACCACTCGACATTGAGAACAGCAAAGATGTGTCGGCCTTTGTGGAAAGTCTGGCGGGCAACTTTGCAGGCGTGGTTCAGTACAACAAGGACAATAGGGCCGGACCTAAGACAGGGTCCGAGAAGATCACCATAGACACTCTCTGTGAGATCATGATGAACGAGACTCAAACTCCTGTAAGTATTACTTCCGAGAAGTTGCTAATATTCAACAATTTTGATCAATCTTTATTTACAATTTTTTTTATATACAGGTGCAGTCAAAAGGTATAGTTAATGAAAGATAAACAAAGTTTGATCAAGGGTGGTGATAATGCCTTTGGCATTCTCTGGCAATATTAGAAATTGGAACTATTGTGTTCGGGTTTGTAAAAAAAAATTCTCCGATTTTAATTTTTTTTTTTTTTTTTTCGTATTTCTGGATGTTTCAAAAACCTCCTGAGCAACTTTTTTCTTCTGTTCCTGTAGTAGCTCAGTGGTCAAGGAATCTGTCGGGTAATTCAGAGGTCGTGGGTTCGAAACCCAGCCGGGGCATTGGTCACACAATAATCAAACCAAAATTTCTGAAAAATTGTGTGAAATTCCCGACATGTATTTTTTAAAAGGCATTTTTATTTTTTATTTTAAATAGTACACATTGTACAAATAAATCATGGGGATTTAAATGTACTGCCTGAATTTCTTTAACCCAGCTGTTTATTTTGTACCATTATTATTAGCTAATTATGTATTAGATATCATTTACCTAACTTTAACTTTTCAACGTGTTTTCTTTATATATTATATAAATTTTCACTGTGGCAGAGCGAGTTAGCGCGCTAGGCATTGCACACATGGTGACCTGGGTTCGATTCCCAGTGGGGGAGGATTTTTTCTGCTCTGTACTTGGATGTTCGGGGTCCACTCATACCTCGTGAGGAAAAATGAGTAGCTGCTTTAATGTGAAGCAGCGACCAGTGGCAGAATCTTAGGCAAAAAAATAATACAAGATATTGTAAATTAAAGTGGTAAAGTCCTATGATTCTGCGCTACCCACTAAAATTGTGACATAATAACACAAAGAAAAAGCATTATTATTATTATTATTATTATTATTATATATAAATTTTCAGATCGAGAGATATGCCTCCGTGAATCGTCTAATGACAAAAGACTGTTTAGACTATTCTTACGAGGGCACAATCAAGATCATGAGAAACGAATCCTTGAACAGTTCAGTTTCGACTGGAGGTAAGATATCGGACCCAGCTCAGGCTGGGTGAGGTTCACTGGAATTCCCAGGTGGAGAGAATTGGCTACTTTCCAGTCGATGAAGTTTGGTATATCCAGCCAACAATATAATAGAATACAGTATGTCTCAGAAGTCCTAGCGGAGGCCCTGTAACTTTTGAACGGCTGGGAATTTTGAAATTCTGTTTTTTTCTAGACATAGGAAAAGGCCCATGGCAAATCTGATGGTGATGTTAAAATTCAGGTTCAACACCCGGAAGTGACATTTTTTGATAAAAAATGCCCATTTCTCTCGAAATTTAAATGAGAAGGTATACTTTGGGTTTCATATTATCAATCTAACGGCCATAACAGGTAATTATACAAAGTTTCATTTTTCTGCCACAATCAGGGGCGGAGGAATGGAGGCTGAAAGTTGAAAAATCAGATACCACATTGATTGGCAATTGGGATCTATTGCTCACAAAATGTTTTTTAAAATCGTTCTTTTAAGCACCAAAACAATGAAAACGCCAATATGTATCACCCTTCAATCAGTGTCGGAGTAAAAAATCATTATGTTGAAGATTCTGATTTCAAGTTTACCTACTGCACAAATATCACAACTAAAATATTTACCATGTACGAGTAGGTAATAAAGTAGGAAAGTATTACTTTTCATTTTACAAGCTTCTGAGTTCGTTGACTTAATGAAAAAATATCAATATGTTTCCGTATGAATCCGGTTCGACTCTCAAGTGTCATGGTGAGAAGAAAAAATATGCTAAATTTGAATAAGAGCTTCATTATTATTATCATAAGAAACACAAGAAAATGATGGCCAGAAAAATAAATTTTAAAAACAATTTTAAATAAATTAAAAAACAAAAAAACAAAAAAAAAATTAATTTCCATCGCTGATAAAAGGTAAGTGCAATGTAGTATTGTCGACTACCAACTTGGAGACCGAAGCTTCAAGTTGGAAAAAAATTACAATCTGGTTATTTTTTACTCCGCCACTGATTGAATGGTGATACAGATATTAGTGTTTTCATTGTTTTGTTACTTCAAATACACTTCTTCTATTCTTTTAAAACCAATTTTTAGTGCAATAGGTCCTAAATGGTCAATCAATGAGGTACCTGATTTTTCAACTTTCAGCCTACATAGCTCCGCCCCTGATTATGGCAGAAAAATGAAACTTTGTATAATTACCTGTTATGGCCGTTAGATTGATGATATGAAACCCAAAGTATACCTTCTTATTTAAATTTCGAGAGAAATGGCCATTTTTTATCAAAAAATATCACTTCCGGGGATCGAACCTGAATTTTAACATCACCATCAGATTTGCCATGGGCCTTTTCCTATGTCTAGAAAAAAACAGAATTTCAAAATTCCCATCCGTTCAAAAGTTACAGGGCCTCCGCTAGGACTTCTGAGACATACTGTATATGTTGTGTTCGGTAGCAATGATAAGGGGACACGGAGGACTGTGTAAAAGTCGTGGCCTTTGGATTGTTAGCTTTCTTGGTTTTGAGCAGTGGACTAATTGGACTATGATGGGGCTAATATTGTTCCGTTCACTTACATTGACTGATAGAGGTGTACTGAGGGCAGACTCTCGATGCTGGAAGTTCGAGAGCCTGCTACAACGAAGTTAGGGCTTGTTTTCGACTTGAATACAGGTGCTTAGGGGTAAGGATATACAGTTATACAGTGTGTGTAACACCTTGTTTATACTGCTGAGGTAAGACCGAAAAGTACCTTTACTCCAGCAGTCAAACAGGTCTTTTGTATTTTATAGGATAGGAAGGTCTACGATTGGAGTCCTTAGTGTGGAAAATATTAAATTTAGTAAAACAATTGTAACCAAATTAATAATACAAATTTTCATCGGGACGGGGGATCGAACCCGGGACCTTCTGCATGGCAAGCGAGTGCTTAACCACTGAGCTAATCGCGCGCTCTTTGAACTTTGGTTTGGCCTTCTTCCAGCCCGACAGTGGATGTATCAGACCTGCACGGAGTTTGGATTCTATCAGACGTCGAGTCAGAAGAATCATGTGTTTGGGCGCGAGTTTCCCATTGAATACGCCACTCAGCAGTGTGAAGACATTTATGGGCCAAGGTAAATAGAAATTAATATATTTAATAGTAATAAATAAATATATAACGGGGGATCCCAGATCAAAAATCCACCTGAAACAGCGTCTCAGCCTGGCGGTGCAGAGGGGAATGCAGCAAGTATGCTTTCGGCTCTTCCCTCAGCTGAGTTTGTAGAAGTCTACAATCTATAATTTTATTATTGTTTTATGTACTTTTGAATAAAATAATATATAATTTACAGATCATTGTATATATTTTTATTTCATCATCATCATAGGGTGGCGGCATCGTGAACGATGGTAGCCAGACAGTGGAGGAATGACTCAGCAGTTCTACCACTGTCTTTACAAGGAGGCTAATAATTGACAAGGGCCTCCAGAACCAAGCCAATGCTGGTCTACTCCCTGTTTATAGTCCCCAAGCCAGACTGCTGGTCTACTCCCTGTTTATAGTCCCCCAGCCAGACTGCTGGTCTACTCCCTGTTTATAGTCCCCCAGCCAGACTAGCCAGAAAAATATTTACGTCATTATTATCATTTCAGATTCTCTCGCAAACTTCTCGACGAAGCTGTAGAGAGGACCAACACCATGTACGGAGCGCTGAAGCTGGAAGCAACCCGTGTGGTGTTCGTTCACGGCTCCATAGACCCTTGGCACGCACTGGGCATCTACCAGACCCGGTCCAACCAGGCACCCGCCATCTACATCAATGGTAAGCTTTTTTTTTTACGTCGCGTCGCTTTCAACATAAGGGTTGGGTGGAAGAGATTGCCATAGGCAACAACTCCGCCCCGTCAGTTAGGACATATGTATATATTTTGTTTATTTTTTTCTTGTTTATATTAATACGAGCACTGTCAATTTTGCATTTTTTTTTTTTTTTTTTTTTTTTTCATTGTCACTTTCAACTGCATGGTCAGATATTACTATCTAATTCAGAATACCCTTAAAAAAATCCAGTTGAAGGTTGGAATTATTTTTGAGAATTATTATGAATTGTAGGTATTAAATTTAATCCCCAGGACTCAAAATAATCAATTAATTTTATCTTAGGAGTTAGTTGGTTACGATGCAGTATGCATTGCTGTCCAATACAATGCACATGCACTGACTTCAGTAGCTTGATCGATGGGGCGGTGGACTTTTAACCTGGAGATCGGTGGTTCGAGTTCTATGTTCGGTGAAAATTGGTAGTGTGTAAGTTTTTGTAATTGTGATGTGACATAGCGATAGTGATTAACAGAAATATGATAACTTTTTTATTATGATAAATAATAAAAATATCGCCTTATTTATACGGCCCTATTAGGACTATTAAGTCCCATTGTTCTAACAGTAAGCCTGGGAAGACAACTTGTCATGTCCCGGCTGGGTTTCAAACCAGCGACCTCTGGAATCTCTGAATTCACAGAGTGCCGCCTTTACCACTAAGCTACCGACACAGTATGTACATTATAAAATAAAGTTTAAAAAGCAGTTGAATTCATATTTAAAAAGAAAAACCCCCCGCTATCTCTCCCCAGGCACCGCACACTGCGCCAACATGTACCCGCCAGCTGACACGGACTTACCCGAGTTGAAGAAAGCGCGCACCCGCATCAGCCATCTGATTGGGAAGTGGCTGAAAGCCGACTATGCGGACTCGTTCATTCACGAAGATCTTTACGAGCGCTTGAAAAAAATTGGATCTCGCCAAACTGAAACGATCTAATTTCTTTTAACAGAAGAAGATATTGAAAAAAGAAGAAAAAAGAAGAAGAAGACAAAAAAAAACACCAAAATAAGTAGGATTCCCGTGGAGCCTTTGATTTTTTTTTTTTTACATTAATTTTTTTTACAAAACAATCATCAACACAAAATTAATAACAAGAATGTCAAACTAAGTTGACAGGAGCAGATTGTAAAAGGAGCAAAAAAAAGAAATTAAAAAAAACTTAGAAGTATCTACAAAAAATAAAATAAAGCTCAATATTAATTTTTAATCACAATTGTTTTGTAATCCGGGGCGAAGTTAATGCCTTAGGCATTCTCCGCCACTTAACACCGGTAGATCTTGAAAATAAAGCTTCCAAAAAAATTATATTCCGTGGAACAACTTTCCATCCCTTCCTTAAAACAGAACCTCTGTGACATGTCGGACCTGGATATAAGAGAGACTGGATATAAGAAAAGTAGAGAGGGAAATCAAGGGACCGGAATTTTTTCCTCTTATATCCAGAAGAGGTTCTTTTCCCTATTAGAGAGGTATAAATTTGACCAGGAAATTGTTCTCTTATATCCAGGTTTTTATTATACCCAGTTCTCTTATATCCAGGTTTCTCTTGTACCCAGTTTTCTTATATCCAAGTTCGACTGTAACAAAATCAATGTCGCATAGTGAACTTATTTTTGACTACCCATTTGCTTATCCACTGCAGGAACCTACCTACTATTATGTACATAGTTATATTTTTCTCTTTCTTTTTCTTTTTAAGTAATACATATTCAAATAAAATATTTTTTTATAAACTAATAAAACTAACTGTTATTTAATTCTAGATATTGTCTCAAAAGGAATTATTTTCAGTATACCTTGTCTTGCTGGGGGACTATTAAACAGGGAGTAGACCAGCAGTCTGGCTGGGGTACTATAAACAGGGAGTAGACCAGCATTGACTTGGTTCTGGGGGCCCTTGTCAATTATAAGCCTCCTTGTAAAGACAGTGGTAGAAGTGCTGAGTCATTCCTCCACTGTCTGTGTGGAAGAATGCCACTGTCTGGCTACCATCGTTCACGATGACGCCGCCCTATGATGATAATTAAACAGATAGATACCTTAATAAATTACAAATCAAGGCATGGACGTAACATAACCAATAACCATGTATTAGCAATAGCTCTATTGATTCGTTTCAATTTTGTAAAAAAATGTACCGTGTACTGGTAGTCAAGTGGTTAACGCGATCCGTTGGTTCAAATCTCACCCAGTGCATGAATTGTTCCTCACTAATTTGAGTTTGTGACCACGTAATATTATAAGAATGTGAGTGTTAGGTAGTAGAAAATGCTTTGAGCATTAACCTCGTCTGGTGTTTACCTTCCACTAAAGAGTATTATTTTTTTTTTATTAATGAAATAGATAAGCCAAACTTATGTGTTTCACTGTTTATGGCAAGAATCGTAGAAATTATAGCACAATGTTTCGTGGAATGAACAAGAACTTCAATAATAGTTAAACAGGCCCCTCACAATCTCTATTTCTGTCGTCGTGTAAACGGTTCTTACACGCACAGAGGTATTTCAATTTTATCTTGGAGAAAATATGAGCGCTAAAATTTGAAATTGAAAAGTGAATAATCGAAGAAATATTTCTCTTTTGAAGATAGGAAATTACATAGTGCCTTGCTAATCTAGCAATTGTGTTTCTTGAAGCATACATTTTTTTAAGAAATCCAAAAGATTCAATGAAAAAACTTCAGCTCTGAGCCACAAATCATGTAAGTACCTAACCTACCAATGTTTTTCTTCCTGATCCAAAAATTGGTTTGCTCTTATCAGCAATATATGTATGTCCAGTTAAAATTGCCTATATTATATTACTGATAAGCAGTGATAACATGTATTAGTGTTCATTCCTATAACTTTTATTTTAAAATACATTGGTTTCTTATGCCCTGTTGTATTTTTAACCATACAACTCTTCAAGACTATTTTAAAATATACCTATTCAATGTAGGTAGATTATCTATGACTTACCTACTTACCTATAGTTTGTGGTCATGTGGTTACCTGGATTACCTTAACCTAGATAGAATAATTATTACTAATGGTTACCAAACTGGTTGGTGAACCATTTGAAGTATAGTATAGTAATGCCAATACAATCTATTTTATTTAAAAAAATAAAACACATTCACACACACCAAAAAACCTTTACTTTAAATTTATAAGTAATATCAAAATGATATTTGTACAAAATAAAATCACTTTTTAGCAATTTTTCTTGTAATCTGTTATTTTTCTCTTTTACATGAAAAATAAACATTTAAACTTTTTACCTACTTCACACCAATTCAGTACTATGAGCTCAGTGGTAAGGTACTCACCATGTGGTCACACTGTAGAGTGTGACAGGGCCAGAAGTGCAAGAGAATTTTAATTTCATGTTTCTCCAGACTCCATGTCACATGCTACGGTGTGACGTTGCATGTTTCCCCAGACACCATGTCACAAGTTTAAAGAAAAAACATGGTGTCATACTCTACAGTGTGACAGGGCCAGAATAGCAAGTGCACTGTCACACCCTAGAGTGTGATGTGGCATGGAATGTGTTAATACTATGGTTCGCAATTATTTTTTTATTTTATACAGAGAGTCAAAAAAGTGCAAAAGAAGTAGTTAAAAACAACCTTTTCTTGCAAAAAAAGTAAAGGTTTAAAAAATTAAAAGCAACCTTTTCTTCATCACGGCACCCTTTCTTTGACTTTTTAGCCCAGCAGCACCCCAGAAGAGAAAAAAAAGTTAGAGGGACCTTGCAGGCCTGTATTGAGAGTAGTCAGAAGGTGAAAAACATCAGCTAAGGCCAATTTAGTTTCTACACTCATCATTTGTCAAAAGATCACAAAAACTTTAATTGTTTTTTTTCCATGAAAAACAGCAAAATTCCAAAAACACCAAAATTTAATTGATGATTTCTAAATTTCGCGGCTTCCCGGTTGCGGACCACTGGTCTACGTACTCAGGCAGGAGCAACTCTTACGTATTATGGTGAAGAAAAATGAGTAGCTGCCTTAATGGAATAATGAGTAGCAGCGATCAGCTGCAGAATTATTGACAAAAAAATAGTACAAGATATTGTATATTAAAGAGGTAAAGTCCCTTGATTCTGTGCTACCCTGTCTGTCCCGGTAGCTCAGTGGTAAAGAAGGCACACTGTGAATCCAGAGATTCCAGAAGTCGCGGGTTCGAAACCCAGCCGGGACAAGACAAGTTATTCTCCCATTTGGGATTTTTACCACATAATAATACGTCTTGGGCTTACTGCCGGAATAATGGGACTTAATACTCTTAATGGGGCAGTATAAATAAGGCCATATTATTATTATTATTACCCACTAAACTTGTGAAATAATAACAAAAAGAAAAAAAATATTATTATTATTATATAGTTAGCGATATGGCGGGGAGAGAAGTTATAATGACATAATATACCCTTCATACGAATACCCTTCAGTCTAAAAGAAGTTGTTTGAATATTACGTCTTAAGTTCCTGAGTACGCATGTCCTGCGTACTCAGGAAGGGCAACTCTTACGTATTATATTGTTCGCCATGTGCGGAAATAATGATCACGTTTACCCTTTGAAAGAGATAAAATTAATAAAAGAACAATGAAAAAGAAAGAGAAACCTTGCATTGGTAGTCTGAATATTCCAGGTAGCGTAGGAATCCGTTCGCGTTGCTTCGAATCCCAACCAATGCATAATTTTTTCCTCATTAATTTGAGTATATCACCATATAATAATAAGACTCTGAGGGTTAGATGGTAGAAAATGCTTTGAGCATTAACCTCGCCTGGTGGTTACCTTCTTATCCCGCTTAAGCAGGGTCGACGTTGTTCAACCACTTGGTTGAGGTTTTACCTTCACAAAAGAGTATTATAACTATTATTATTTTGTGACAAAGTTATACAAAACTATGTTTGTTTTTTCCCCCAAAATCCATCCTCTGAATACAAGTTATGAAAATAACTGTCATATTAACTTTGTAAGTGTGTCACGAATATTTGGATAAGTAGGTGGTGGTATGAATTCCCCTTTCTTATTCTAATACAATTTCTCACTTTCTGTTCATACTGATTAATAATAATAATAATAATACTCTTTAGTGGAAGGTAACCACCAGGCGAGGTTAATGCTTAAAGCAGTTTCTATCACCTAACCCTCAGAGTCTTATTATTATGTGGTCACAAACTCACATTAACGAGGAAAAATTCGTGCACTGGGTGGGATTCGAACCAACGGATCCCTACGCTACCTAGATTACCATGAGACTCGCGCGTTAACCACTTGACTACCAGTGCACATAAAAAAGAGAGGTTAGTTGATGGCATGGATATTCAGTACTATTACCTGCTGATGAGAGCATATAATATTTAGGTCTACACAGCTCTCCAGGTATGTTCTGATATTCAAGTACATCACTCAACTTCTTACTTTTCCTTTTATACTGATTATAGTTTCATTATGATTTGCTGAATGGTTATAAAGTTATACAAACAAAGTCAGAAATAGACAGACTGCTGTGTCAGCACATTTGCCATTATGGTAGCCTTCGTTCATTGGGTGATGAAACGAATGACTTCAATGTCCGTCGAGGTCAAATTTTTTCACAAATAAAACTTTTTATTCAAATTAATAATTTATTTTATTATTAATTTGAATTAGGAGATCCCAGATCAAAGTTCTTGTTAAAGCAGAGGATTGGTTTAGCAATTCAGAGAGGAAACGCAGCTTCATTTTTAAAACAGGGGAGTTTAAAGGGGGAGTAGACCAGCAGTCTGGCTGGGAGACTACAAACAGGGAGTAGACCAGCAGTCTGACTGGGGGACTATAAACAGGGAGTACACCAGCAGTCTGGCTGGGGGACTATATAGACCAGGAGTATGGCTGGGGGACTATAAACAGGCATTAGACCAGCATTGGCTTGGTTCTGGGGGGCCTTGTCAATTATTAGCCTCCTTGTATAGACAGTGGTAGAAGTGCTGAGTTATTACTCCACTGTCTGGCTACCATCGTTCACGATGACGCCACTCTATGATGATGATCTGAAAGACAAGGTTCCGAAAAAAGAGAAGATTTTATCAACAAACTTAGAACTACTTAGTTAAAGATCAACATAATGTTGTTATGTGGATTGTGAGTGTTCAGGAAATAGAGGTTAATAATAATAGCACTCTGTAGTGGGAGGTAACCACCAGGTGAGGTTAATGCTCAAAGCATTTTCTACTACCTAACCCTCGGAGTCTTATTATTATGTGGTCACAAACTCAAACTCATGCACTGGGTGGTACTCGAACCAACGATTCGAACCAGCGCAGCGCATTAACCACTTTACTAACAATGTTAAACGTTGGCCTCAAATTACCTTCCATATTAAAGTGAGATTCAGCAAAAACAAAAAAAAACATGTCTAGAAGCTCAAATTTACATGTCACATTAGTGGCATGATAAGTGAGTCATCTGATCCTGATATATCTAACAATCATTTTTGTTTGTAGTTATTTGAATAATTTTTTTATTATTATTATAATTTTGCAATTCTAATATAATCAATCTAGCGTATAAAATTACATTTAATAAAAGAAACAAGATACTCGTTATGTTCATAGTGTTAATAATATTGTTTTACCTGCATAGGTATATGTCCTTGTAGCTCAGTGGTCAAGGAGTCTGACTGGTAATCCAGAGGTCGTGGGTTCAAAACCCAGCCGGGACATGACCCTCCCATTGGGGATAATAATACGCCTTCGGCTTACTGCTTGAATAATGGGACTCAATAGTCCTTATCGGGTAGTATATTTTTTTTTTTTTTTTTGGTCTAATTTATAAAAACCTGTAAAATATTTAATAAATAAAGAGATGCGCACTATATTAGACTGTTAGTAATGGGACGTCCCTTTACGCTGAGAGTTGGGAGTACTCCCTGTATCGAGCCGACAGTATAAATAAAGCACTACTATACTATACTATAAATAAGGCGATATTATTATTATAATTTAATAATTATTTTTTATATGTGCAATTGTGCATTTCATAATGTTTAGATAGTAACATTTTATTTGATGAAGGGAATATCCTATTACATTAAAATATGTGCAATTATATTTACCTATAATTTACTATACATATATTTTTTATGTAATAGAATTTTCCTAGGCATACCTCCTCCATATTTCAATGCAACATGAAACACTATTAGAATAAGATATATACTTAAAAGATATATATAAATATTTACTTATATATAAAAAAAAAAATAGAATAATATACCTGTGCAGTTGAAGACAGGTCAAATTATACACAACACAGGTCTAGTTTTTCTTCCTCTCCGTCCAACAAAATGTTTTTTATTCATCATTCAGTTGTCTTCTTGTTAAATTTTATTGCACTCGTGACGAAAATTCTATCGCGTGATGTGTCGTGTGATGTATTTTCCTCCTAAGTGTGTTTTTCAATTTCTGATTATTATTGTTATTATTCAGCAACTTTGATCAAACTTTATTTACAATTTTTAAGTAAACAAAGCCTGATCAAGGGCGAAATTAATAGAGAATATCGGTAACTTAAGTCATTGCTTAGCATCGGTTTTCCCTATCTTACACAGTACGCAGTCCGTGACTTAGCGCCACAGAGGTGTTACAAAAACGTCTATTATAATTTTACCCTAATATTCATTTTTGTAATACCTCTGTATCGATAAGTCTCGGATTGCGTTCTGCCCAAGATAAGGAAAACCGATTAAAAAAGGTAGGTAAGTGTGCCCCGGAACTGCTTTCGCATTACTTCAGGGCACTTTACCTTTACATCCATGCCATTCCGGAAACGGAAAATTTTGGTCTGAAATTTTCGCTCCGGCCGGTATTCGAACCGGGACTTGAACCACCGACCTCCAGGTTACAAGTCCGCCGTCTTATCGATCAAGCTCCTGAGGTCGGTAGACGGCATTAGTAAAATCCTTTGCGACCTCAGAATTTCAACCTGTCTATAAAGTCGGTCTGGATCAAAGAAATGGAAAGAGGTCATGCTCATACCGCGAGGCATATTTACCCATCGCTCGGAATGGTCACCCATACAAGTCCTAACCTCGCTGGACGTTGCTTAACTTCAGTGACAGAACGATAACTGTTGTATTCAACTTATCATCATCGCTGGCTCGGGTCCAATTTAATGCGTTCTGTTGCTTCAATGAGGTCACCCATCCAAGTCCTAACCTCGCTGGACGTTGCTTAACTTCAGTGACAGAACGAGAACTGTTGTATTCAACTTATCATCATCGCTGGCTCGGGTCCAATTTAATGCGTTCTGTTGCTCCAATAAGTGGCATGAGGGTTAAGTGACGAGAGTGCACGCACATATAATTATGTCATTTTTAATTCGCTTTGACTTCTCAATTATTTCATATAAATATTTGACAGTGAATTGTGTCCTATACAAACAATCAATGTGCATGATAAATCATTTTATTTGCTTCCAAGGACAATCTTTGCAATGTCAGTACACTCGATTTAGATTTCTTATTATTAACCTTTCAATTAGTAACTCGCTCAATATGAGCAATTTGTCGCTGCAAATATTATTTTTCAACCGCGGTCAACGACCTATTATGGCCGTAGCCTAGACATAGTATATGGGCGTTCATTTTGGATTGTTTAAACCACATTCATGAGTATATACATATGGGTTGGGTGGAAGAGATTGCCATAGGCAATAACCCCGCCCTTTAGTGAGGACATAATTATGTTTATATATATTTTTCTTTTCTTTTTCCATCTTATTGTATATATTGTTTTTCATTGTTATAATAATTATTTGTATTGTACATAAGTCTTAATCTTCTTCTTTTTACTCTGTCTTATCCCGCTTGAGCAGGGTCGACGTTGTTCAAGCTCATGGTTGAAGTTGGTTGGTTTTGGCACATGTTTTACGGCTGGATGCCCTTCCTAACGCCAACGATTCTATTTGATTTAACGTCCTGGATTACGACGGGGGTTTTACCCTCCATTCACTGGGAATCGTACCAGCTACCCACATTAACCTCATCCAGCCTGGGTAGGGCCGGAATTGCCAGCCTCACATGTTCGGAGGGAACAGAATTTTCTGTGCGAAAAGTCTGCTCCAACCGGGAACCTACTTTTAAGTCCGTCACGTTTTCCTCTTTCTTTTCCAGTGTCCTCACCGTCTTAATGTATGCCGTTTTCTGCACGTGAACCATCAGTAATAGAGCTCAACTTCCAAGTGAAGGGGAGGTTCCTGATCTCCCTGTACCTATATCCAAGAGACTAGAGGCATCGCCGAGGACTGAGTGAAGCATGCCTCTATTCCAGATTAATTTCGATTTGATCCCGATCAAGTTCCATTACTTTCTCTGGAATGCAGGTGAGATTCATTTCAGGAATAGAGTATAAAATACGGTTTAGAGAGAATAACTTTTTTTTTTATTATTTTTTAAAGATGAGTGTTTCACAGCCTTTTTTCTTTCGTCGCCATGAAACAGGAGCTAATGTAGAGGCTTTGGTCTGTGCTGTAGCCTGCCCATCCCGTAGTATGCCTCCCCTCTGATGGGCGAGAAGTGACACAATACTTCCCATTTAGGTGCTGGGTCAACACGAGCACACCGGAAGGTATCCCTTACAAACAACTGTAATTTATTTATTTGTCTGTGTGGCTGGGGGACTATAAACAGGGAGTAGACCAGCATTGTCTTGGTTCTGAGGGCCCTTGTCAATTATTAGCCTCCTTGTAAAGACAGTGGCAGAAGTGGTGAGGCATTCCCCCACTGTCTGGCTACCATCGTTCACGATGACGCCACACTATGATGATTATTTTTTTTATTTTTTTTGTATTATTTATTTCATTTATTTTATTTGTATTCTTTATTTATTCTATTTTATTAATTTTATTTAATTTATTCATTTTATTTGTATTATTTATTTATTCTATTTTATTAATTTTACTTGTTTTACAGGAACGGCGCCCATTGTCCCATTCGTGCCCACGCTGGCTAAGCAGCTGGGTTTTTCCTCGGTGACCGTGGGAACCATCTACACCTTCCTCCCCATATTCGGTCTGCTCGCCAAGCCCTTCTTCGGTGCCATCTCCGACCGGTTCAAAGTTCAGAAGCTCCTGTTCCTCAGTTTCATCATTCTGACAGGTATGTAATAATAATAATAATATCGCCTTATTTATACTGCCCGATAAAGACTATTAAAGTCTCAATATTCCAACAGTAAGACCCAGACATATTATTATGTGGTAAAATCTCAAATGGGAGGATAACTTGTCATGTTCCGGCTGGGTTTCGAACCCACGACCTCTGGAACCTCTGGATTTACAGAGTACCGCCTTTACCACTGAGCTATGTACGTATATATAATAATAATAATCCGCATAACGGACGTATAATTACGGGTCAAGCCCTTTATACATAGTTACAATTAATAGACAAGTGAAAAACAGTAAAATAAAAGCTTACAAGTAATTGTAAAATTCAAAAGTCAAAATTATCAGAGTAAAGTTTTCAAGAAATGGACTAGAATATATTATGTACTGACATTGTCTATGTATTCAGTACTGTATACAGACCACAAGCGTTTCATGGCTTTATTTCGCAAAAAGCTGTGAAACACTCATCTTAAAAAAATGTACGATATATTATGTACTGTTACCTATGATGGGCTGGCTACAATACGGACGACAAGCGTCTCTAGTAGCTCTTGCTTCATGGCTTTATTTCGAAAAAAGCTGTGAAACACTTATTAAAAAAAAAGTCGTACATTTACACTACTTTAACTTTTATACTGACCTCAGTAGCTTGATCGATAAGGCGGCGGACTTGTAACCTGGAGGTCGGTGGTTCAAGTCCCGGGTTCAGCGTAGATTCCCCCTGGAGTAACTTGTAACCTACTGTATTCTAACCTCCCTCCTCCTCCAGCCTCCATGGAGGTCAGTGTCCCCCTGGAGTAACTTGTAACCTACTGTATTCTAACCTCCCTCCTCCTCCAGCCTCCATGGAGGTGAGTATCCCCCTGGAGTAACTTGTAACCTACTGTATTCTAACCTCCCTCCTCCAGCCTCCATGTTCTACGGCATCCTTTACATGCCCAGCACCTCCATGGAGGTGAGTGTCCCCCTGGAATGTGGGGGAGGGGAGAGTCTGTTCAACATATCGTACATGTAACCTACTGTATTCTAACCTCCCTCCTCCTCCAGCCTCCACATTCTACGGCATCCTGTACATCCCCAGCGCCTCCATGGAGGCCAGTGTCCCTCTGGAGTGTGGAGAAGGGGAGAGCCTGTTCAAGCACTGCTCGGAGGTGCCGTCGGATGTGTGTCTGAGGGAGAAGATTCTGGGCGAGGGGGCTGCGCAGAACGGTACCACGCACCGGTGTGAGGTAAGCAACCATGGGAAGAAATAGAACATTACTATTATTTCACATGTCACAAAAACAAGAGACCCATACTATACTGGGTCTCTTAGTGTTACAAGTCTGTGTAAAACATACAGTTTCACTTTAATATTTCTTTTCCTTAGTGCTATATCTTATATGTAACTATGTAATGTAAAAGAAATGTACAATAAAACACATTATTTTTTTTATTATTTGTATTTATTTAAGGGTTGGGTGGAAGAGATTGTCACAGGCAATAACCCCGCCCTTTAGGTAGGACATTAACTTCATTCTCTTTTTTTTATTGTATCTTTGCTTAATCTTTTTGTTTATCTTTATAATTTCACTAGCGGGCTGTCGCCCGCTTTGCGGGACGAGGCATGGCCGTGTAAGCAAAAAATCCTTTTTCGCCAATGGCAGGTGTTGTAGTGGGAATTTCGAAAAATCGAAAAAGTCTTATTGCACATCTAGACTATAAGACAAAGCTACCTACCAAATTTCAGCTTCCTAGGACTTACGGTTTGGGCTGAAGAGCGATGATCAGTCAGTCAGTGGTCAGTCAGTCAGTGACTTTGACATTTATATATTAAGATTGTATTTTACTGTATATTTTTTTTTGTTCTACCTAATAAAAATTACTAAAAAAAGTTAAAAAGTTATCATATTTGTGTTAATCACTTTCGTGATGTCACAACTACTCTAAATCGCTTTACTAAATCTATGTTGAAACCGGGACATGAACCTTATCGATCGAGCTACTGAGGTCGGTTGTTACCTTCCACTAAAGAGTATTATAGTATTATAGTCTGGCTGGGGGACTTTAAACAGGGAGAAGACCAGTGTCTCGCTAGAGGACTATAAACAGAGAACAGACTAGCCAACCCTTACAAGCCAGGCTAGCTTGCAGTTTTCTAAGGGTTTAATGGCTTATAAAGAAAAGTCCAAGTCCTCATGATGGTTGATCGCACATAGAAACATGTGGTTCAGGACGAGCCAACTTTGAAATAAAGTTGACTGGAGACCATCACTCACCCCTCCAGCTTTAGCCAAGCTGGCTACAACAACAACATTTAACCATCCTCATTTTCTAGATCACGTGTCAGACCGAGAGCTCCGCGTTTCTCGAGGCTCTGTGCGAGTCCTGGCACGTGCCCCAGTTCTGCCCCTCCCCCGCCTCCGAGGAGGCGAGTCCCCCCCGCTTCTACAACAGCCTCAAGCCTCCGGGCCACTTCGTCGCCAAGAAGACAGACCCGAGTCAGCTGGGGAAGTACGACATTCATGGGGCGCCCAAGTCAGGCCGGTCGCTGCTGACTCAAGAGGCCCCCCGGGTCACGCCCACCGAGGTTCGGTTCACCGCGGATATCAGTGCGTACCATATTCTTGAGGTGAGTGCGTGATGAGTCAGCACGGGATTGTTCAGTGCGTACCATATTCTGGAGGTGAGTGCGTACCATATTCTGGAGGTGAGTACGTGATGAGTCAGCAAGGGAAGTACGACATTCATGGGTCCAAGTCAGGTCTATTGCTGACATGGAGGTGAGAACGTGATGAGTCAGCAGGGGATTGTTGAGTCAGCAAGGGAAGTACGACATTCATGGGTCCAAGTCAGGTCTATTGCTGACATGGAGGTGAGAACGTGATGAGTCAGCAGGGGATTGTTGAGTCAGCAAGGGAAGTACGACATTCATGGGTCCAAGTCAGGTCTATTGCTGACATGGAGGTAAGTACTTGATGAGGCAGCAGGGGATTGTTGAGTCAGCAAGGAAAGTACGACATTCATGGGCCCAAGTCAGGTCTATTGCTGACATGGAGGTGAGAACGTGATGAGTCAGCAGGGGATTGTTGAGTCAGCAAGGGAAGTACGACATACATGGGTCCAAGTCAGGTCTATTGCTGACATGGAGGTGAGAACGTGATGAGTCAGCAGGGGATTGTTGAGTCAGCAAGGAAAGTACGACATTCATGGGCCCAAGTCAGGTCTATTGCTGACATGGAGGTGAGAACGTGATGAGTCAGCAGGGGATTGTTGAGTCAGCAAGGGAAGTACGACATACATGGGTCCAAGTCAGGTCTATTTTTGATATGGAGGTGAGAACGTGATGAGTCAGCAGGGGATTGTTGAGTCAGCAAGGGAAGTACGACATACATGGGTCCAAGTCAGGTCTATTGCTGACATGGAGGTGAGTATTTTTTTTGTTCTTCTTCAAAATACCTACTCAAATCGCAATAAATTTTACATCAAAATGATATGTATTATTCCGGATATCAGTGCGTACCATATTCTGGAGGTGAGTACGTGATGAGTCAGCAGGGGATTGTTGAGTCAGCAAGGGAAGTAGTTATCATATTTGTTTTAATCACTTTCATGATATCACAACTACTCAAACTCACTTTACTAAATCTACGCTGAAACCGGGACTTGAACCACCGACCTCCAGGTTACAAGTCCGCCGCCTTATCGATCAAGCTTCCGAGGTCAGCAAGGGAAGTACGACATTCATGAATCCAAGTCAGGTCTATTGCTGATATGGAGGTAAGTACTTGATGACCTCTTGACTACCAAAACCGTGCATTGGTAGTCAAGTGGGGTGCTAGTCTGGTAATCCAGGTAGTGTGGAGATCCGGTGGTTCGAATCCGTCCCAGTGCATGAATTTTTCTATGAGCACAGCTGTCAGAGAACCCTGTGAATGTTACAGTAATAGGCTCACGTTACACGTGGTCTTAGGGAAATTCATAGGGATTCTAATTTTTAATTATCGCCTATTTACTTCCCCAGGTCAAGTCCTGTTTACACTTCCCCATCACTCATGTTCACTTCAGAAACGAGAACAAAACCACCGCTCATATCCCAGTCTGTAAGGTAAACATAACCTATAATATGTTTGTTAGTATAACCTACCTGTAAAATAATAAAGAGGTTTTGTATTTTGTATGCATTTATAAGTTTTTTTTTCCTTGCTAATAATTTATTGTTGATTACTTTGTATAAAAATAAAGTGTAAATATATAACCCAGCTGACCGTGTTGACCCAGCACCTAAATGGGAAGTATTGTGTCACTTCTCGCCCATCAGAGGGGAGGCATACTACGAAATGGGCAGGCTACAACACAGACCACAAGCTCTTGTTTCATGGCTACGAAATAAAAAGGGCTGTGAAACACTCATCTAAAAAAACAATTAAAAAAAAAAATACTTTTAATGTCAAATACTTTTAAGAAATGTATTACAAATAGGGTGGTTCCATTTAAGTTTCCAAAGTTGACCCCCCCTGGGGCCACCCCTGGTAATGATAAAAAATCAAAACCTAGTAGAAAAGGTTTCCCCTTTTGATATTATGGTACACGTGTTATAGCATTAAAAAAAATTCGTTCTCTTGATATTTCGAGTGGCTCCTTTTTTTTGGCGGACCCTGTGTAAATAATAATAATAATAATATCGCCTTATTTATACTGCCCGATTAAGACTATTAAATTCCCATTATTCCAGCAGTAAGCCCAAGACATATTTATTATTATGTGTTAAAAATCCCAAATGGGAGGATAACTTGTCATGTCCCGGCTGAGTTTCGAACCCACGACATCTGGATTCTCTGGATTCACAAAGTGCGGCCTTTACCACTGAGCTACCGGGACATGAAATAAATCCCATGTTTCAGGTCCCCATTCACGTGACGTCGTGCTCTGTGTCTTGCAACAGCCACAACATCATGTCCTATCTGTCTGTGAGTCAGTCAGGCCTGAGTGACGTCACCAACACACACCAGTTCTGGCTCTATTATTATTATTATCATAATCCCATGTTTCAGATCCCCATTCACGTGACGTCATGCTCTGTGTTTGCAACAGCCACAACATCATGTCCTATCTGTCTGTGAGTCAGTCAGGCCTGAGTGACGTCACCAACACACACCAGTTCTGGCTCTATTATTATTATTATCATAATCCCATGTTTCAGATCCCCATTCACGTGACGTCATGCTCTGTGTCTTGCAACAGCCACAAAATTATGTCCTATCTGTCTGTGAGTCAGTCAGGCCTGAGTGACGTCACCAACACACACCAGTTCTGGCTCTATTATTATTATTACTATAATCCCATGTTTCAGGTCCCCAGTCACGTGACGTCACCAATAGGTAAATAAACTCTATAATAATAACAATAATCCCATGTTTCAGGTCCCCATTCACGTAACGTCACCAACAGGTCAATAAACTCTATAATAATAACAATAATCCCATGTTTCAGGTCCCCATTCACGTGACGTCACCAACAGGTCAATAAACTCTATAATAATAACAATAATCCCATGTTTCAGGTCCCCGTTCACGTGACGTCACCAACAGGTCAATAAACTCTATAATAATAACAATAATCCCATGTTTCAGGTCCCCTTTCACGTGACGTCACCAACAGGTCAATAAACTCTATAATAATAACAATAATCCCATGTTTCAGGTCCCCGTTCACGTGACGTCACCAACAGGTCAATAAACTCTATAATAATAACAATAATCCCATGTTTCAGGTCCCCATTCACGTGACGTCATGCTCCGTGTCTTGCAACAGCCACAAAATTATGTCCTATCTGTCTGTGAGTCAGTCAGGCCTGAGTGACGTCACCAACACACACCAGTTCTGGCTCTATTATTATTAGTATTATTATTATTATAACCCCATGTTTCAGGTCCCCATTCACGTGACGTCATGCTCTGTGTCTTGCAACAGCCACAACATCATGTCCTACCTGTCGGTAAGTCAGTCAGGCCTGAGTGACGTCACCAACACACACCAGTTCTGGCTCTATTATTATTATTATCATAATCCCATGTTTCAGGTCCCCATTCACGTGACGTCATGCTCTGTGTTTGCAACAGCCACAACATCATGTCCTATCTGTCTGTGAGTCAGTCAGGCCTGAGTGACGTCACCAACACACACCAGTTCTGGCTCTATTATTATTATTATCATAATCCCATGTTTCAGGTCCCCATTCACGTGACGTCATGCTCTGTGTCTTGCAACAGCCACAACATCATGTCCTATCTGTCGGTGAGTCAGTCAGGCCTGAGTGACGTCACCAACACACACCAGTTCTGGCTCTATTATTATTATTATCATAATCCCATGTTTCAGGTCCCCATTCACGTGACGTCATGCTCTGTGTTTGCAACAGCCACAACATCATGTCCTATCTGTCTGTGAGTCAGTCAGGCCTGCGTGACGTCACCAACACACACCAGTTCTGGCTCTATTATTATTATTACTATAACCCCATGTTTCAGGTCCCCATTCACGTGACGTCACCAACAGGTCAATAAACTCTATAATAATAACAATAACCCCATGTTTCAGGTCCCCATTCACGTGACGTCATGCTCTGTGTCTTGCAACAGCCACAACATCATGTCCTATCTGTCTGTGACTCAGTCAGGCCTGAGTGACGTCACCAACACACACCAGTTCTGGCTCTATTATTATTATTATCATAATCCCATGTTTCAGGTCCCCATTCACGTGACGTCATGCTCTGTGTCTTGCAACAGCCACAACATCATGTCCTACCTGTCGGTGAGTCAGTCAGGCCTGAGTGACGTCACCAACACACACCAGTTCTGGCTCTATTATTATTATTACTATAACCCCATGTTTCAGGTCCCCATTCACGTGACGTCATGCTCTGTGTCTTGCAACAGCCACAACATCATGTCCTATCTGTCTGTGAGTCAGTCAGGCCTGAGTGACGTCACCAACACACACCAGTTCTGGCTCTATTATTATTATTACTATAACCCCATGTTTCAGGTCCCCATTCACGTGACGTCACCAACAGGTCAATAAACTCTATAATAATAACAATAACCCCATGTTTCAGGTCCCCATTCACGTGACGTCATGCTCTGTGTCTTGCAACAGCCACAACATCATGTCCTATCTGTCTGTGAGTCAGTCAGGCCTGCGTGACGTCACCAACACACACCAGTTCTGGCTCTATTATTATTATTACTATAACCCCATGTTTCAGGTCCCCATTCACGTGACGTCACCAATAGGTAAATAAACTCTATAATAATAACAATAATCCCATGTTTCAGGTCCCCATTCACGTGACGTCATGCTCTGTGTCTTGCAACAGCCACAACATCATGTCCTATCTGTCGGTGAGTCAGTCAGGCCTGCGTGACGTCACCAACACCCACCAGTTCTGGCTCTTCTTCGCCCTCCTCAGCCTGTCCTGGGTAGGCATGGCCGTGGTGGTGAGTCTCGGAGACACGATGTGCTTCGAGCTGCTGGGTGAGTTGTTGGTCACCTTTTTTTTATTTTTTTTTACTTCCGAGACTATCTGATATTTTTACATCAAAATAATTTGAAGATGAAAAACACTGAAAAAAAAAATAATTTTGCTAAGGTTTTTTATTTTATTTTATTTATTATTTTTTTTTAAAGTACTTTTTGTATTACTTCCTATAAATCCCTAACATTAGAAATCGGAAGTATTCTGTTCGTTTTTGTTTAAAAAAAAAAAATACTTGATACGATATTATTATTATTTTTATTATTATTTTATTCTTTATTGGTCAACTACATACATTCAACAAAATAGGACATGCTAAAAAAAAAAATAGAATATGTAGTGAACCAAGGGGCGAGGTTAAAGCCTGTGGCTTTCTCTTCCACCGAACCCCATAATTTCTGGGCGTTTCATAACCCCCTAAGCAACTCTGGTTTTGTGTCTGTATGTCTGTCGGTTAAGAACATTCCTTTTTACTTAAATTATAGAATTTGTCTATTAATTTCGCCCGCAGACTTTTTCTTTGTAAGTCATTAAACCTTGAGCTCTCTCATATCCAGGTTTGACAGTATGTGCGAAATTAATAGATAAAATCCATAACGTAAGCCATTGCTTAGCATCAGTTCCATCTAAGACCGTACGCAATCCGAGACTTAGCGTCACAGGGGTATTACCAAAACGTCTCTTAGGGCGGAATTAATAGAAGTTTTTATAAAACCTCTGTGGCGCTAAGTCACGGATTGCGTAGTGTGTAAGATAGGGAAAACCGACGCTTAGCAATGACTTAAGTCATAGAATTTGTCTATTAATTTCGCCCTTTTTGTACTTTTCTTAGGGCGAAATTAATACACAAATTCTATATAACAAGTCATTGTTAAGTGTTGGTTTTCCCTATCTTACACAGTACGCAATCCGTGACTTAGCGCCACAGAGGTATAACAAAAACGTCTATTAATTCCACCCTTTGGTATTGGTATAAGTAGGGCTGTCGGCTACGAAAGCTCTTTGTCAATGCGACCTTAAATAGATCTTTTGTGACATGCCCCTGTAACTCTAAAAGAGATTAAAGTTATTAATGTAGCTTAAGAATCTTTTAGGACTGATTTTCGTAACTTCTTTAGGTGTTAGAATTAGCCTTGAGAAGTGTTTCAGTCGAGCGTGTGAGGCTGCTCCACATTCACAGAGAATGTGTTTTGTTGTCTCTTTACAGAGACTGCATTTTAGGTCTTGAGCAATTCCACCCTTAATTTTTTTATGCTTCCTCAGGCAACGAGCCTCAGAAGTACGGGAAGCAAAGACTGTGGGGTTCCATCGGATGGGGCACCTTCTCAATTCTGGCGGGATTTCTCGTCGACCACTTCAGCTCCTCTTCTCTGAACAAGAACTACACCCCTGTGTTCTACCTCATGCTGGCTATGCTGCTCTTCGATCTGTTTGTGTCCAGCAAGATTAAAGTAAGTTTAGTTTGACTCGAGTAAGGTTAAAGTATGTTCTGTTTGACTCAAGTAAGATTGAAGTAAGTTCTGCTTGTGTCCAGCAAGATTAAAGTAATTACTGTTTGACTAAAGTAAGATTAAAGTAAGTTCTGTTTGCCTCAAGTAAGTCTAAATTAAATTATGTTCGACTCAAGTAAGATTAAAGTAAGTTCTGTTTGTGTCCAGCAAGATTAAAGTAATTACTGTTTGACTAAAGTAAGATTAAAGTAAGTTCTGTTTGCCTCAAGTAAGTCTAAATTAAA
This sequence comes from Bactericera cockerelli, assembly GCA_024516035.1. Taxonomy (NCBI): domain Eukaryota; kingdom Metazoa; phylum Arthropoda; class Insecta; order Hemiptera; family Triozidae; genus Bactericera; species Bactericera cockerelli. Next base: position 6,785,716 of record CM044959.1, read on the forward strand.
TTATGTTCGACTAAAGTAAGATTAAAGTAAGTTCTGTTCGTCGCAAGTAAGTTTAAAGTAAGTTCTGTTTGACTCAAGTAACATTAAAGTAAGTTCTGTTTGACTCAAGTAAGATTAAAGTAAGTTCTGTTTGACTCAAGTAAGATTAAAGTATGTTCTGTTTGACTTAAGATTAAAGTAAGTTCTGTTGGACTCAAGTAAGATTAAAGTAAATTCTGTCTGGCTCAAGTAAGATTAAAGAAAGTTCTAATTGTGTCCAGCAAGATTAAAGTAAGTTCTGTTTGACTAAAGTAAGATTAATTTAATTACGTTCGACTAAGGTAAGATTAAAGTAAGTTTTGTTTGACGAAAGTAAGATTAAAGTAAGTTCTGTTTGACTCAAGAAAGATCAAAGTAAGTTCTCTTTGACTCAAGTAAGACTAAAGTAAATTCTGTCTGGCTCAAGTAATATTAAAGAAAGTTCTATTTGTGTCCAGCAAGATTAAAGTAATTACTCGAGTCAAACTAAAGTAAGTTCTGTTTGACTCGAGTAAGGTTAAAGTAAGTTCTGTTTGACTCGAGTAAGGTTAAAGTAAGTTCTGTCTGACTCAAGTAAGATTAAAATAAATTATGTTCGACTAAAGTAAGATTAAAATAAGTTCTGTTTGACTAAAGTAAGTTCTCTTTGACTCAAGTAAGTTCTGTTTGTGTCCAGCAAGATTAAAGTAAGTTCTCTTTGACTCAAGTAAGATTAAAGTAAGTTCTGTTTGACTAAAGTAATTTCTATTTGACTCAAGTAAGATTCAAGTAAGTTCTGTTTGACTAAAGTAAGATTAAAGTAAGTTCTGTTGGACTAAAGTAAGATTAAATTAAATTATGTTCGACTAAAGTAAGATTAAATTAAATAATGTTTGACTAGAATAAGATTAAAGTAAGTTCTGTTTGACTCACAAGTCTGGACTTCGTGTATTGAATTTCAGAACGTTCAGTCGTCAGTATCGCCCAGTATATTCAAGGACGTCTCCAAACTGTTGGTGGAGCCGCGAGTCCTGGCCTTCCTGTTCTGGTGCATCTCAGGGGGCGTGTGTACTGCGCTGATATGGCAGTACTTGTTCTGGTGAGCTTTTTATTTTTTTATTTAACATAGGTACTCTCTGTTGCAAATAATAATAATTGCAACTTTACTGCTGCTAGATAAGGTTTATCTAGCTTTATTTGGGGGAGCGGCTCCTGTTTTTGACTTATCCGCTCAAATATATCAAGCCTATTCAAACATATATTTAGTTTTAAAATTCGGTACAAACAAATAACAATAAGACAAAAAAAATAACTTAAGCACAAAAAAAATTGTGTTTGGCTTCTAAGATGGCTTTTAGAAGCCAAATAAAAATGCTTATAATGAGCCCTTTGTACCTATGCGAAAAAAGAAATCAAAAATAAAACAAATGATTTATTATTATTAATAATAATAATAATAATACTCTTTAGTGGAAGATAACTACCAGGCGAGGTTGATGCTCAAAGAATTTTCTTATGCCATCGGTTGTATGGAATATTACGACTATATGTATACAAAATGACAATATAACCATCACAAGGAGCGAAACTGGTCAAGTTAGAGGATAGTTTGCAGTTAAAAACATACAAAATGAGGAACTCAGAAAACGGGTTTTAATAAAAGAAATACTTTAGTACCAAGATAACTTAGCCGCTAACAAGATATCACTGCATTCATTGGCGAAACCTTTTTGGTGGGAATTCTGGAACTTGACAAGTTATCCTCCCATTTGGGATTTTTACCACATAATAATACGTCTTGGGCTTACCTACTCCTCGAATAATGGGACTTAATAGTCCTAATCAGGCAGTATAAATAAGGCGATATATTATTATTTTATCACACCTTATTCATCCACTAGAATCCACTTATTTAGAAACTAGCCGTTTGCCCGTGCTTTGCAACGGGACTAAATTTCAAATTTACTAAGGCATGGCCGTACTGCTGGACAGCAATGCCTTTTTGAACTTTTTATAATTTTTCTGAACAAAGCGATAATGGTTTTGGGGGGGTCAATTCTGAGACATTTTTCGCTATCTCTTACCGTTTTGGCTAAACAACTCCGGACAAACAAACAAACATAGGTAGGTAGGTAGGTAGGTAGGTAGGTAGGTAGGTAGGTAGTCCTTTTTTCTGTTTTATATATAGAGATCTAGAATTGTAGATAGGGTGACCATGTTTTATACATTTCTGTAAATGTCAAATAAACAAAAAATTCTAAATTCTAAATCCACCTTGACAGGTTCCTAGAAGATCTTGCCTCCGCGCAAGGCTGTGATCACAGCACTTGGATCAAAACCCTGCAGGGCCTGGTCATGTTTGTGCAGTGTTTCGGTGGAGAGCTGCCCTTCTTCTTTCTGTCGGGTGAGCTCTTGTGACCATAACCTATTTGAAGTTTTTTTTTTTTTTTTTTTTTTTTTTTTTTTTTTTTGTAGATTTAAATTTGAAATTATGTTTTTTTTTAAGTGCATAATTTTAACACACAACATATTCCTACAGGTGAGCTCTTGTGACCATAACCTATTTGAAGTTTTTTTTGTAGATTTAAATTTGAAATTATCATGTTTTTTTTTTTTTTTTTTTTTTTTTTTTTTTTTTTTTTTTAGTTTTAAGTGCATAATTTTAACACACAACACATACAGGTGAGCTCTTGTGATCATAATCTATTTGATTTTTTTTTTTTAAGGATTTAAATTTGAAGTTATGATGTTTTTTAAGTTTTAAGTGCATAATTTTAACACACAACACATAGGTAAGCTCTTGTGATCATAACCTATTTGAAGTTTTTTTTTGTGGATTTAAATTTGAAGTTATCATGTTTGTTTTTTTTTTAAATGAGTGTTTCACAGCCGCTTTTATTTCGTAGCCATGAAACAGGAGCTACTGTAGACGCTTGTGGTCTGTGTTGTAGCCTGCCCATCCCGTAGTATGCCACCCCTCTGATGGACGAGAAGTGACACAATACTTCCCATTTAACAACTCGAGCGCACCGGAAGGTATCCCTTACAAACAACTGTAACCAAATTTTGAATACAATTTTTTGTCGACGCGGGGGTCAGAACCTGGAACCTTCCGCATGGTAAGCGAGTGCTTAACCACTGAGCTATTCGTGTGCTCTTGTGTAATAAATCTTATTATTATTAGTTCTAATCGGGCAGTATAATATAATAATTCCGTGTCCGTGAGATAGGGATACCTATATTACGGTGGTGAGAGGATTATATGGACGCCCAGATCCAATATCTAGGCTCCTTTCATGTCCATTGATTCAATAAGGTTTTAACGTCCTCACTTGAGATAGTGAGAACGGGGGTTTTACCCTCCATTCGCTATAAACCGTACCAGCTACCCACATCAACCTCTCGCAGCCTGGGTAGGGCCGGAATTGCCAGCCTCACGTGTTGGGAGGAACAGAATTTTCTGTGCAAAAAATCTGCTCCAACCGGGAATCGAACTCAGGATCTCTGGACTACGGGCAGTAGTCACAACCGTTACGCCACGGAGGCTGGTATTATTAGTTCTCATCGGGCAGTATAGTTCTGGACTTAATAGCTTTACTTATATAACTTTGCCCTCATTAGATTTTCTATTATTATTAGTATAAATAAAGCGATATTATTATTAGTAGTAGTAGTATTATTATTCTGCGCCCTACCCCCAGGTTGGTTCCTGCGCAAGTTGGGCCACGTCAACACGATGACGCTGGTGCTGCTGGGCTTCTCCCTGCGCTTCTACCTCTACTCGCTGCTGACGGATCCCTGGGCGGCCGTCCCCATTGAGCTGCTCAACGGGGTCACGTTCGGCCTCTTCTGGCCCACCATGGCCTCCTATGCGAACACCATCGCGGCCCCCGGCACCGAGGCCACGATTCAGGGCCTCGTGGGCGCCGTGTTTGAAGGCGTCGGTGAGTCTTTTTTTTAGTTATTTACCTATGTATTCTTTTTTTTTTTTTTTAGCATTGTTCCAACGAAGCAATTTTACAAGCTCCACTTACAAGAACAATGGGAAGAAGTTAAGAAAGTGAGAAAAAAAAAACAATAATAATAATAGTATTATATTCAATATAAGTGTGTGTGTGTGTGTTTTTTTTTTTTTTTTTTAATAATAACTCATTTGTTTTTTATTGTTAATTTTTTTGTCTACAGAAAACCCATCCTAAGCCATTTTTATTTGGCTTCTAAGATATTACTAAGATGTTACTAAGATGGTTGTGACTACTGCCCGTAGTCCAGAGTTCCCGAGTTCAACTCCCGGCTGGGGCAGACTTTTCGAAGAAAATTCTGTTCCACCCAAACACGTGAGGCTGCCGTTTCCGGCCCTACCCAGGCTGGGTGAGGTTAATGTGGGTAGCTGGTACGATTCCCAGCGAATGGAGGGTAAAACCCCCGTCCTAATCCAGGACGTTAAAACAAAAAGAATCGTTGGCGTTAGGAAGGGCATCCAGCCGTAAAAAAAGAATGTGCCAAAACCAATCAACCTCAACCATGAGGGTGAACAACGTCGACCCTGCTTGAGCGGGATAAGACAGAGTAAAAGAAGAAGAAGAAGTTATTATATCACAATATTTTATTGGGTTACACAGAATTAATGGAAGTTATCATATTTGTGTTAATCACTTACGTGATATCACAACTACTCAAACTCGCTTAACTAAATCCACGCTGAAACCGTGACTTGAACCACCGACCTCCAGGTTACAAGTCCATCGCCTTACCGTTCAAGCTACTGAAGTCGGTGTGTGTTTTTTTTTTTTTTTTTTTTTTTTTTTTTTTTTTTTTTTTTTTTTTTTTTTTTAATAATAAATCTTTTTTATTATCTCTTTTTTTTGTATACAGAGAACCCATCCTAAGCCATTTTTATTTGGCTTCTAAGATATCACTAAGATGTTATTATATCACAATATATTTTTTTTTTTTAAAGAATCCTAATTTTATATTAACATTACATATACCTACCCAACACAATATTTTATTGGGTTACGCAGAATTAAAGGTTATTTTTCGTATCTTCTAAAATATCTAATAACTTATTTTTGCCTATAATTCCGCCACCGGGTGCTGCTCACATGAAAGCAGCTACTCATTTTTCCTTACGAGGTATGAGTGGACCCTCAACATCCAAGTACAGAGTAGAAAATTTTCTGCGCCGCTGAGAATCGAACTCAGGTCACCAAGCTTAGTGCGCTAGCCCACTCGGTCACGGTGACTACGGAAAAGGATTTATAAAGTTTTAAAACTAATTAACTCTAATTATTTGTTTCATCCAAGACCTCGGGAACCTCCTCACAGCTGTATCAGGCGACAAAAGAAGTCATAAGTTTTTACGACAAAGTATATCGATTGCAATACAGAAAAGCAATGCCGCCTGTGTAATGGGCACAATACCCTATTCCTCTAACATGGAGGAAATTTTTTACATTTTGCAAATCGTATGTACAGTAGAACCCCGTTATTATGAACTAATCCGGAGAATGAGAGGAAATTTTCTATTTCGAAAAAAAACGAAAAAAAACGTCGCAAAAAAAAGAAAAAATCGGCCGGAAAAAAGTTCATTTTATCCGAAGTTCATAATATCGGGGTTCATAATAACGGAGTTCTACTGTATTAAAGTAATGTACATATATGCTAAAAAAAAAATAACTCCAATCGTTCCATGTTCCTGCAGGCGTATCGCTCGGCAGTCTGCTAGGAGGTTGGGTGTTCGACTACTACGGAGGGCATGGCCTGTTCAGGATATTCAGCCTGCTGGCTCTGCTCATGTGTGGTCTGCATGTGCTGAGTCACTACGCACTCAAAGTGAGAGCCCAGTATGGCATGGGCGAGGACTCGGTCAAAGGTGAGTCGATGTTTATTTATTTAGTAAATTGACGGGAGCTACCCATTATGTACAATTGAGACCCTAATTTAACCTATGAAAAATACAATTTAAAAGAATCAATAGGAAGAAACATTAAATAAAAAAATGTTTTGTTATGTATATGTTTATAAATAATTAATTTTTAGGTTTCTGTTATTGACTATGAACGTAACGTTTAGCCAAATTTGAAGAAGAAAAAATAAAAAAATAAAGTATACTTTCCGGTAGCTCAGTGGTCAAGGCGTCTGATTGGTAAACCACAGGTCGCGGTTTCGAAACCCAGCCGGGACATGACAAGTTATTCTCCCATGTGGGATTTTTACCACAGAATAATACGTCTTGGACTTACTGCTGGAATAATGGGACTTAAAAATCCTAATTGGGCAATATAAATAAGGCGATATTATTATTATTATTACTAGTACCTTTTTATAGCCTAACATCAAATGTAACGCCGGTGTAAGATGAACTGCACTTGAAGTTTAAGGGTGAAATTAATAGACGTTTTGGCTAGACGTTATCTGTTAAATTAATAGACGTTATCTGTGTGGCTCTAAGGACCGAATTATGAAACAGGATTAGTTAATATTAGTGGACACTATCCCTTAACTTTCACCTTGACAACAACTGTAGAGGTCATATCTAAGCCGGGCTTTGTAGCTGTATATTACTTGAATGGGTGAGTAGAAGAACCAGGAATGTCAAAAATCGACTTTTCAGGAAAGCAAAAATAAGACAAATATTATCATGCTAATGAGTATGCTTCCCCCACTTTAAAATCGAAAAAAAAAATACTTATAAGGGGCATTTCTCCTTCATATTCACAGAGATGATAGAAAAGAGTACATTCCTTCTTATTCTACGAAGAAAAAAAATAATCGATTTTTGACATTCCTGGTTCTTCTACTCACCCATTCACTTCTGTGGCGTAACGGAGCTGTGGCCAGCCGGGCGGAAATCTTGTTGTAGAATACCTATTGGTCGGCTGATAAAATCCAAGGGTCGGCTTAGATTTACTATTTACTAATCCTGTTTCATAATACGGGCCCAAGTCTCGATTTGCGTAATTTCTTAGATGGGGAAAACCAGTGCTAAGTCATGAAAGTGGAAGGTAACCACCTGGCGAGGTTAATGCTCAAATCATTTTCTACCACCTAACCCTCAGAGTCTTATTATTATGTGGTTACAAACTCAAATTAATGAAGTAAAATTCATGCACTTAATGGGATTCGAACCAACGGACCCCTACGCTACCTGGATCACCAGACTAGCGCATTAACCACTTGACTACCAGTGCACGATAAATATGTCTTTTTATATCTAATAAAGTGTTTAATAATAATAATGAAATAGGAACTCGATTTTGTCTATTCATTTCGCCCTAAGTGTATATAACTTCTTCTTTTTTACCTAATACTTTTCACCTAATACTTGATTTTAATTTTATTTATTTGTTCACTCTGTTCACTAAACCTTGTTCCACCTTCACAACATTTGTTTCACCTTTAGCATCCGAGCTGCCAGCTTGAGTAGTGAGCAGTGCAAGCACATGCCAGCTTCTAGCTGGGGGTTCTCCAGGTTGGTTTCGATAGAAAGCAGACATGGCATCCAGTTTCGTTGGCATTGGCTTGTGAATTGGAATGCTCTGTGAAACCATATGCGCATTATACTGTGTATTTCGTGAGAAAAAATCGGATGAAGAGTGATATTTTTTTTGTTTTTTTCCAATAACTTTATTATATATTTCATGGTATTTTTTTCACAATATTCCCCAAAAATCTTTGTTTCTCACATGCTAATGTCAGAATGTTTTGCAACATCGGATTTCTTCTTGCGAAATACAGAGTATAGTTCCGATGGCGTTAGTTTTGCCCCTCCTTTTGCCATTGATTCTTTTGTGAATTGTAAGTTTCTGTAAAAGTGTTCTGTGAAACGTTGCTGCATTTGGAATGAAAAAAAAAATAGAAAATTTAAATTAGAAAATAAATTCTAAAAAATTAGAAAATAAACTCTAAAAAAATAGAAGATAAATTTCAAAATTAATGTGTTCAACTCCAAATTTTATAAATTTTTCAAAAATTCTGTTCTAAATTTTACTTTTCCCAACTTTTATGGTTTGTTTTATAGTCTGTTCTTTTTTACATTAAATAATTCAATATAGTCGTCCATGCTTGTTTATGATCATGTCACAAATGATAATGTAATTTGCAACCATGTCTAGTCAGGATGATGTTTTCTGTCCTCACTGTGGAAACAAGTATAAGAGAAGAGGCCTTGCAAATCACATCAGAGTAGCTCATAGAAATGCAATCCCAACAAGTTCTGATCATCAAGAAGGATATTCTACCGGCAGCGGAAGTGGAAATTTAAATATTCTTGAAGAAGCCTTTAATGCTCCTCTATCACATGGTTCACCTGATTCAACAGTTTGGTACAAAGATGGAAAATTATTTGCTCTCTAAGAGGGAAACAATATGACCTCCCTAATGGCTCAGTTCCAAAGCACTTTGTTCATATTTTGTCTGATGAGATTGAAGCTCTTGTTAAAGGTGAATATCCATCTGAGAGGGTTTTGATATTCATTGCAGTTATGCTACAAAGAGAAAAGATGGTTAAACAAGCCAAAGACATTCGTCACCTTTTGAATCGACGGATAGAAATGTGGATTGCACAAGAATTTGATGCATTAATCAATGAAGCTCTACGTGCTGATAGACAACTTATTGATCGAAGAAATAAAAATCTACTGAATGACTTACAGATTATAAAAGTATTCAATCGTTTAATGATGAAGGGCAAAGTTCGGGATGCAATAAATTGGATTGTTGATAATGGACATTGTTCCATATTGAGTCCTTCGATAGTAAATGATGAAAATGGAAAAACAGTTTTTGATATTCTCAAAGAAAAACATCCAGAACCGATTCAACCAGATGAATCTATGTTTACTTTACCTGATAATATGACAGAACTACCTCTCCTTCAACAAGTCACTATTACTAATGAAATCGTTGAAATAGTCTCTCGAAAGCTTCATGGTGGCGGAGGTCCTGGCAGGTCTAACTCTGAACAATGGCATGATTTTCTTTTACGTTTTGGAAGGGCAAGTAACCGTCTACGAGATTCAGTAGCCATGCTTGCAAATAAAATGTGCAACCAAATAGTTGATTGGAAACAAATCCATGCTCTCATGTCTTGCCGATTGATAGCTCTTGACAAGTGTCCAGGGGTCAGACCTATCGGTATTGGTGAATGTTTAAGAAGAATTCTATCAAAATGTGTTATAGAAGTGACTAAGAGTGATGTTACTGATGCTTGCGAGGTAAATCAATTGTGCAGTGGTTTAAGTGGGGGCATTGAAGGTGCAGTGCATGCTATGCAAGATCTTTTTGAAAGAAACTGTATTCCTGCATCTAATTGGGGACTTCTAGTTGTTGATGCTAAAAACGCATTTAATGCTTCAAACAGACAGTTGGCCCTATGGCAAGCTCGATGTTATTGGCCGAGAGCAGCGAGGTTTTTGCACAACACATATCGAGGTCAACCTGAACTTGTAATTCTTGATGCTGAGAATCAACTTTTCAGTAAAGAGGGTGTCATTCAAGGAGATCCGTGCTCAATGCCTCTATATGCGTTATCCACCTTGCCACTAATCAAATCTCTCAACCACAAAAATGTTACTCAGTGCTGGTATGCCGATGATTCTTCTGCGCAAGGATCATTTGAAAATTTATTAGATTGGTGGAAGAGCTTGAAAGCTAAAGGTCCAGCATATGGTTATCATCCAGAAAGTGACAAATCCTGTTTGATTGTCTCTGAAGAAGATCGAAATAGTGCTGAACAAATATTCAATGGCTCTGGCATCAAAATTGTTACTGGAAAACGTTTCTTGGGTGGCTTCATTGGTGGAAATAATGATAAGAAAAGTTTCATAAAAAATAAAATTGATGAATGGATAAACACAGTTGAGAAACTCGCCAAGGTCGGCAAAGAAGAACCTCAAGCTGCATACTCAGCTTTTGTAAAGTCCATGCAATTCAAGTGGACATATTTTCAAAGAGTACTCAATGATGATGAAAATGATTATCAGCCTTTGAGGGATATTATAAGATCAATCTTTTTGCCAGCGTTGTTTCATGGCCATGTTTCTGAAGATGAAGCTGATTTGTTTTCATTACCGGTAAAAAAAGGTGGATTGGGAATCGTTAATCCAATTGAAGTAGGACAGCTTAATTATAAAACGTCAAAAGAATATTCCTCCAGTATTGTCCAATCTATACTTAACAAACAACCATTAAACATAAATGAGCATATAAACACAGTGCAAAATGTAAAAAAGAAAGCAAAAGAAGAAAGAAAAATAGGCGAAGATGCAAAATTGGAAAGAGTACTTGCAAAGTTTGACCCTGAAAAGAAAAGAGCTGTTGAAAGATCTGTTACTTCCATCACTAAGACTGGTACTTCTGGAAATTCAGGATGGCTTACTGTGCTGCCCATCAAGAGAGACCATTATGATTTGTCTCCTCATGAGTTCCGTGATGCTCTTGCAGTTCGTTACCGAAGGCAGCCAGTGGATATGCCACGATCTTGTGACGGATGTGGACAACATGGATTTGATCTTGACCATGCCTTATGTTGCAAAACTGGAGGTCTGATTACTCGAAGACACAATGAGGTGCGAGATGTCCTTGGTGAACTTTGTGAAAAAGCCTGGGGCAATGTCACCAAAGAACCCATAATTATTGAAGATGGACCTGGTCTGAGAGGTGATTTGGCAGTTCGAGGAGTGTGGGAGGCACAGAGGGAGGCATTGTTTGACATACGTTGTCGTAGACACAGATGCTCCCTCCTATACCTCCTGCTCTGTCTCAACTGTACTTAAACAAGCAGAAGAAGAAAATAAGAGAAAATACAAAGACGCATGTGAGGCAAGGCATAGTACGTTCACTCCCTTGGTGACATCAGTGGATGGATCATTTGCACCACAGTTCATTTATTTCATGAAAGTTCTTGCGGAAAGATTGGCTGAAAAGATGGGAATGAATTATGGAAGAATGATGGATACGTGAGAACAAGAGTTGGATTAAGTATTGTAAGAGCGACGAGCATGTGTGTACGAGGGACGAGAAGAAGATACAGAAGTGGAGAGTCATTATTAGGATTTGAGTAAAAGAGAGGGAGTAAAAGATTTGAGTAAAAATTTATAAAAATAAAAAAAAAATATTATTATAAAAAAAAAAAAAAAAAAAAAAAGTCTGTGTAATTTTGTGTATACAGGGATCTATTGAGGACAAAGCATAAATAGCTATTCAGCATAGAGAAAAAAAATGGAAAATAAATTCTAAAAAATTGTGTTCAACTCCAACTCCAAGCATGTCTGTGTAATTTTGTGTATTCAGGGATCTAATGTGGACAAAATATAAATAGCTTTATAAGCAGAGAAAAAAAAAATGAAAAGTGGAAAATAAATTCTAAAAAAAAATAGAAAATAAATTCTAAAAAATTGTGTTCAAGTCCAACTTCAAGCATGTCTGTGTAATTTTGTGTATATACAGGGTGTTTCGCCATTATTGAGGCTCGCATGAGATAGATGAAGTACAGTTGAACCTGGATATAAGAGAACTCAAGGGACCACAACTTTTTTCTCTCTTATAAAAAATACGTTATTTTCCCTTGTACAGAGGTAATAATGAATATCCAGGTTTCTCTTATAAAGAGTCTATTTTCCCTTCTATAGAGGTAAATTTGACCTGGAAATCGTTCTCTTATATCCAGTTTGGACTGTAATAGTACTTTCAATTGTTGAAAAATAATTACTTATAATGGTAGCAGAAAAATAATTAAGAAAAATATTAGCATAAGAATAAGAATAATAATTAGGATAAGAAAAGTAATTACTCATGCTTCGGTAGCATAAGAAAAATAATTACTTGTGCTTCGGTAGCATAAGAAAAATAATTACTTATGCTTCGGTAGCCTAAGAAAAGTTATTATTTATGCTTCGGTAGCATAAGAAAAATAATTACTTATGCTCCGGTAGCATAAGAAAAATAATTACTTATGCTTCGGTAGCATAAGAAAAATAATTACTTATGCTTCGGTAGCATAAGAAAAATAATTACTTATGCTTCGGTAGCATAAGAAAAATAATTACTTATGCTTCGGTAACATAAGAAAAATAATTACTTATGCTTCGGTAGCATAAGAAAAATAATTACTTATGCTACCGATTTATGGTAGAACACCCTCCAATACAAATGTACTACCTGTGTCGCATGATATAATGTTGAAGTGATGTTCTTTGTTCTACAACATCATGCATGTACCCGTCATGTCTTCTGCATAGTATTAGTATGTCTCTGAAATTATGTCACTTAGAGTGCGTTTATCAATCACATTAATCAGGGTTATAAATATAATAATAACACTCTTTAGTGGAAGGTAACCACCAGGCGAGGTTGATACTCAAAGCATTTTCTACCACCTAAATCTCTGAGTCTTATTATTACGTGGTCACAAACTCAAATCAATGAAAAATTCATGCACTGGGTGGGATACGAACAAACGGATCCCTACGCTACCTGGATTACCAGACTAGCGCGTTAACCACTTGACTACCAGTGCACTGAAGCTAATCAACTGATTAATCAACCGTTGGTGTGTTTATCGATGACATACTTTTGAAAGTAAACCTTTGACTAGGTTTTTTAAAAAATGGTTTAACGTCGCTTTGAACTGGACGTTGCTAAACTTCGGTGATCCTACGAGGACTGGTGTATTCAACGCGCAATCGACGCCGCGACGCTAGCAAAATTAAGGTCTGATTAAATAAAATCACTTGATTAATACAATTGATAAACGCATCGTATAAGTAAAAATGTTAATACTGTATTCTTCTTCTTTTGTCTTCTCTTTAGAGAAAAGAACTTTTTTTTTCAAGAGATAGAATATTTCATCCAACGATTAGGACTTGAGCATGACACCCATCACACAAGCCTTGATAAAACTAACTTTTGTAAAATTTGAATAAAAATATTACTTCCGATAAATTTCTAATATTAGAAATCGGAAGATATTGGTTTTTGTAATTTAAAAAAAAAATGTTGTGTTTTTTTAAACATTTCATTTTCTAAACGTGTCTCATGTTCATTATAAAGTTTTTTTTATCAAAACAAAATTGTCAAGAAATGTTCAAAAAAAGTCAGTCAAATGTAGTCCTTTATGGAGTAAAATGGGGAAAAAAATATGGAGGAAAATGTTGACGGAGCACTTAAATAGGAAGTACTGTGCTACTCTCGCCTAAGGGGTAGGCATACTGCATACTGGCATACTACGGGATGGGCAAAATACAACACAGACCGCAAGCGTCTACAGTAGCTCCTGTTTCATGGCTACGAAATAATAAAGGCTAGTGGAACACTCATTTCTTTAAAGTCCGATTATTCTGTCTATGAAGGCGTACAAAATGTTGAATTTATTAAATTTAAGGCCCGAATTATGAAACAGGATTTGTTAATCTTAGTGGACACTATCTCTTAACTTTCACCTTGACAACAACTGTAGAGGTCATATCTAAGCCGGGCTTTGTAGCTGTATATTAGCTCTGTGACATAACGGAGCTGTGGCCAGCCTTGTTGGCGAAAAATCTTCTTCTTTTTTTTTTTGTTGAAAGTACCCATTGAAAATTGAAAGAAAGCCTTGTTGAAAGTACCTATCGGTCAGCTGATAAAGGGTGGAATGAATAGACGTTTTTTGTATTATGTACCTCTGTGGCGCTAAGTCTCGGATTGCGTACTGTCTACGATAGGGAAAACCGATGCTAAGCAATGACTAGAGTTATCGATGTTGTCTATTAATTCCGCCCTGAGAGTCGGCTTGGATTTACAAATCCTGTTTCATAATACGGCCCTAAATCTGACCGAATTAAAATGGGTCCAATTGTTCATCCCTGTGTTCTCCTTGTTTCAGATATCAACCAAAGGGCGCGATACGCGAGCCCTACAGAAGCCATACACATGTTGGACGACGTGACAACGTGAGGCCTTTGAAGAGTTTGCCTTGTGGTGCTTTTTTGCCTCTTGTTGAGAATTCTTAAATTGGAAGATGATACCCCGCATAGCAAAATTCATGTTTAAGATCCAAGAAAACTACATCAGCATGACATCGTAAGGCCTTTGACCATGAACACGTTAGGTCTTTGACTTTGATGAGTTTATCTTGTGGTGTTTTCTTGCCTCTCATTCAGAATTCTTAAAATGGAACAATGATTGGTCTATCCCGGTAGCTCAGTGGTCTAGACTTCTGACCGGTAATCCAAATGTTGCGGGTGAATAATAATAAAATAACACACTTTAGTGGAAGGTAACTACCAGGCGAGGTCAATACTCAAACCATTTTCTACCACCTAACCCTCTAAAGTCTAGAGTCTTATTTTCTGTGGTCACAAACTGAAATGAATGAGGAAGAATTCAAGCACCGGGTGGGATTCGAACCAACGGATCCCCACGCTACCTAGATGACCAGACTAGCGCGTTAACCACTTGACTACCAGTGCACTTTTTGTTTTTAGTTTTTTCGACAAGTATTGTTTTTAAGACCATTTTTATAACGCACATAATTATTGTATGCTGGAGTTTTTAGGATTTTAAGAAACCAATGTAGTAGAACTCCCTTGTTTAGTATTAAAAAGACTCTCTACCTCGCTACTGACGTTAATTTTTAGACATGAATTTAAAACTACATTTGTTAAAATTTAGACCTTCTAGTACACATCTTCATTTTATTTTGCATCATACCCGTTATAAATAAATGGACTATGCTAAGTGCCGGATTATGAAACAGGATTAGATTAAGGGCGGAATTAATGGACGTTTTTGTAATACCTCTGTGGCGCTAAGTCACGGATTGCGTACTGTGTAAGATAGGGAAAACTGACGCTTAGCAATGACTTTGAGTTTTAGAATTTGTCTGTTAATTTCGCCCTTAATCCCTTAACACTATCCCTTAACACACCCTCTGGTCATGGGCGTAGCCAGGATTTTGGCTAGGGGGGCAGCTAATGAGGAAAATCAATAATACCTAGTGAACAATCAATAATACCTAGTGTTGCATACTCCCTGGAATTTTCTAGGGGGGGGGGGGGGGGGGGCAGCTGCCATCCCCTGCACCCCCTGGATACGCCCATGCCTCTGGTGGGAATTTCAATCAATCACAGCGCACTATTCAGTCTAAGTTAAGGGATAGTGGCCACTTAGATTAAGGGCGAAATTAATAGACAAATTCTATAACTCAAGTCATTGCTAAGCGTCAGTTTTCCCTATATTACACAGTACGCAATCCGTGACTTAGCACCACAGAGGTATTACAAAAACTTCTATTAATTCCGCCCTTAATCTAATCCTGTTTTATAATTCGGCCCTGATTAGTGTGCGTTCATTGATTTTATTTATTCAAGGCTTAATTTTAGTCTATGAATAACTAACACTTGGTTTCATCACATAAATGACATCACCATTTCAGACACTCGTTTTACTAATAAACAGTCGATAGTAGCTGATATTTAGGTATTTGACGCACAAAGTGGCAATGCAATAACTGTTTATTAGCGCTGATTAACTAATATTTTTTAGACATTTTTTCAGTTTCCAAAGAAAACCACCCTTTACAAAATAATATGTATACATACAGTGAAAACGTTTACTTAAGTATTTTTTGTTAGATTTTTTCGTTAAAACATTCCAAAATTTTAGTATTATTGGTTTGCAGTTTTAAGTATTAGACAGTATTACGAACATGCCGACCTCTGTGGCTCAGTGGTTAAGAGCATTGGTTGCTGATCCGGAGGTTGCGGGTTCGAATCCCGGCCTGAGCGGAAAATTCTGACGGAGTTTTTCCGTTTCCGGAATGGCATGGATGTAAAGGTGCAGTGCCCTGAAGTAATGTGAAAGCGGTTCTGGGGCACAACCTTCAAGAAAAAGTATTACGAACTTGTTAGAATTAATACTATCCTTTTCTGAGAGTTCCTTTAGGGTCCAATTAAAAAAGAGGATTAGATTTAATCTAGGTAGACATAAAACTTTGTGGCTAACCTTGTGACGGTTATGACTACTGCACGTAATCCCCGGTTGGGGCAGAATTTTCATACCATTACGCTACGGAGGCTGGTAAAGAGCGCGTGCCTAAACTTAACTTTAATCCTGTTTCATAATGTGGCCCTTAGTGTGTGTGTGTGTTTTTTTTTAATAGTTTTATGTTATCTTATAATTTAAATAGTTTTAAGTCTTGTAGGTTCCTGGTTTTAGTTATAAAAAAATAATATAGCAATTAATGCATCCTAACTTGTTTTTTCATCTGAATAATAAGAAATAGACATGTATGAATTTGAAAGCTGTTAACGTTTTGGGCACATCACAAATTTAAATTAGTTCTGTACTTTAATTTTAGTTAATTCAGTATTGAAATGCCAAAAAAAAAGGAATATTTTTTCTGTTAACACATTGCGCGCGGGCGCGATTTTCATGAAGTTAACATCCCAGACTGCACAACTGGTATAATAATAATACTCTTTAGTGGAAGGTTACCACCAGGCGAGGTTAATGCGCAAAGCATTTTCTACCACCTAAACCTCAGAGTCTTATTATTATGTGGCCACATACTCAAATTAATGAGGAAAAATTCATGCACTGGGTGGGATTTGAACCAACGGATCCCTACGCTACCTGGATTACCAGACTAGCGCGTTAACCACTTGACTACCAGTGCACGATAAGGGAGCGTGCAACACACGCTGCGTTTTGGGAAGTGGTTACTGTTCAACGCTAGAGTTCCAAGCCGCACGCAATGTGTTAAGAAAGGTAGCTTTTAGCCCATGTGCCTTTGAATTCAGAACTATAGGATATTGTACAACAAACTGATTTTTAAACATCTCAATTTTGTTACCGTAGCATTTTGGAGCTTCGCAATACAAACAGATCTATGTATGTTTTAAAAATTTACAGTGTTCTGTCTCTTTAGCCTGTCCCGGTAGCTCAGTGGTAAAGGTGGCACTCTGTGAATCCAGAGGTCGCGGGTTCGGAACCCGGTACATTACAAGTTATCCTCCCATTTGAGATTTTTACCACATAATAATATGTCTTGGGCTTACTGCTGGAATAATGGGACTTTAATAGTCCTTATTGGGCAGTATAAATAAGGCGATATTATTATTATTATTATTATTATGACTAAATATTTGCTTGACTTAGGACTCGAACCAGCGACCTCCAGATCACAAGTCTGCGCCTTATCGATCAAGTTACTGAGGTCGGTTATATACACAACACACAACTATACAATACTACATACACAATTAATTTTTCAATAGAAGTTCGAATTTTTGAACAAATTTTATTACTGTTAAAGTTATAGTACCCCCTTTGGCGCAATATTATTGTCAATTGATTTCTGCAAGCATTGGTGCTCTTATATCGACAATAAAGTGATTTAGTTTTACCATTCATACTATTATATTATTTACTACATATTATACTGTAATTTTTATCTTGTTAAACTCTTGCTCTGAATATTGAGGGTTTGAAAAAAAAAAAAAAAAAAAAAAAATATACCAATGATTAACATGTTTGCACGCACTTTTGGGGGAATGGGGGTACTTTTTATTTATTTATTACACCTTATACCTATTGTTTAATAATTGTTGAAAATAAAAGTATTCTCAGATCAAATCTTGACTTAAAAACAACTATCAGACGTTCTATCATTTCATATCTATTTTTTTTAACAATTTTTTATAGATGTAATTTTTAGTACGCCATTATAATGACACTCTTTAGTGGAAGGCAACTACCAGGTGAGGTTAATGCTCAAAGCATTTTCTACCACCTAACCCTCACAGAGTCTCATTACTATGTGGTCAATAAATTAAATTAATGAGGAAAAAATCATGCACTGGTTGGGATTCGAACCAATGGATCCCTATGCTACCTGGATTACCAGACTAGCGCGTTAACCACTTGACTACCAGTGCACGTATAGGTAATTAAGTTGATTAAGATTTTTTTTGTGGTTAAGCAAGAGTCTCTTTACATGTTTGTGGGTAGTGCAGCATTACTAAGAGCCTCCTTTGCTTTTCTAATTATTTACATTACATCTTTATACTCTGGTAATACCACTATTACCTGGGGAACTATAAACAGGGAGAAGACCAGCAGTCTGGCTGGGGGACTATAAACAGCGAGTATAAACATTAGTCCCACACATCATTTTGAATTGGTTATAAAATTTACATCCTTTCCGAAAAAAAATCAATAATTCTTTTTTTTTTCATATGCTTTCTTTTTTTATGGCAGGATTCTCACTGGAGAGAGCTCTTCCACCCAACCATAACTCTTCTACCCAATAATTTTGTAGTTTTCACCTATCAATAAATTTAATTGGGCCTTAAAATGAATTTATTAATCATAGTTGATAGTTCTTATGAAAAAGCTTACTAAAGAGTGACTTGAAAGATGTACATTACTGTATCTATTTTTTTTTTCAAATAAAAAAAAAATACATTAGATTTTCATTTATGTTTCTTGATTATTAATTATTATCTAATTATAAAAAATAAAATTTAATTAAAAGATAAATATGATTTTCTTCAATATAAACAAAACATAAATTAAATTTATATACCAGATAAAATAATCGACTTTAATTTTACTTCCGAGAAATTTCTAATATTAGAAATCGGAAGTATTGTGTTCGTTTTTGTAAAAAAAAATATTTTTTTGCTCCGATTTCATTTTTTTTCATATTTCTGGACGTTTCATAACCTACTGAGTAAATTTGGTTTTGTGTCTGTCTGTCGGTCTGTCTGTCTGTCTGTCGGTCTGTAAAAACGATTCCTTGTAACGCGCAAATCTCGGAAACTACTCGACCGATTTTGATGAAATTTTGCACACATCTAGGAGACATTCTGTAGATGGTCCCATTTTAAATTCATTGAATTCATACCAGCGGTTCTGGGTGAAAGAGACCATGCGCCTGACCACTAACTTTTTACTTAAACGCTTATATCTCGTGAACGGTACACTCGATTTCGATGAAATTTTGTGAGAATATGCATATTATTGTTTAACATAGGCTGTTTATATTTATTTTTAAATTAATTATAATTTGACTCTGATATTTAAGAAAATCCGAAATTTTTGACAAAAAAGTAAAAAAATAAGGACCACGACTTGCCGATACAGAATTTTTTGTGGAATCTAGAATGTATAAAAAAGGACATTCTACCATATAAAACAAATTTGAAGAAAATCGGTTGAGTCGTTTTGGAGATACACGTAATTTTCTATAAAATCTCAAAATTGGCACGTGTTTACAATGTGAAGCAATCACGAGGAAGTATTGTGTCCATAATTGGCAGTGTTTTTACTCTTCTATAGTTTTCACCTATAAAAAAATTAATTGGGTCTTAAAATGAATTAATAATAATTTATAGTTTTTATGAAAAAACTTACTAAAGAGTAACTTGGAATATGTACATTATACTGTATCTATTGTTTCAAATAAAAAATTGCATTACATTACATTTTCGAAATAATTTGAAGATAGAAAACACTTGGGGTTTTTTTTTGTTTTTTTTTTTTTGTTTTGTTTTTTTTTTTTTTTTACGTAAATCATTTGTTTTACCAAGAGTTGTGTATAATTATAATTTTTCCTGAGAACTTACATAATTATTTTTCATCATTACATTTTCATTTTTTTTATTTTTTTTTTTTTTACTTGCCTTATTTTTCTTGATTATTTTAATTAATTACTTTCTTAATGACTCATTATAATGCTGTCTTCTTGAGTTATATTTTCGACATTTTAATTTGACTTGTGAGTTGAGTGTTTTTTGTTTGCATCCATGCTTGTTGTTTGGGAATGAATTTGGTTTGAACATTAGGTTGCTGATTAAGATTTTTACATTTATCTGTGAACATTTACGATAGGGAAATAATTATATTAGTATTTTAGGTAGAGAAGTACCTGATATTTGGACCTGGAAGCTCATATATTATGCAATATGATACTTGGTCAATATATTTATTAAACATAAAACATTTCATCGAAAACTCCAATTTTTGTAATTGCTCCCAAAAATGAAGCTGCGTTTCCATATGATTTTCCATGCGTTTCCATATTTCCATAGTACCTGATTTATATGACTCAATGATTTTATTACCTTTTAATAATAAAATATATCATTTTATTTACATCTATCAACAACTTTCATGTGTTCAAAAAATTCATAATAATATGTTCTAATTATCATAACATAAAGTACATAACTTTTCAGAAAATTTATATTATTATACACACTTAGAATTACTCCTTGTTATACCTACTTATTATGAAGGGGGAGTATAGAGTAAAGTGGTAAGCTGGTAAGTAATTGAACCCTACAGTAGCAGAGCTTACACCCTTCTGTACATATGGAGGAACATCAAATTTGTAAAACTCTAATAAATAAATAAATTAAAATTGTAAAAGAAAAAAAAAGTTACAATATTTATTTACAAGTAAAAATACACGAAATATAATATACAATATAATTTTTAATGATTCTATTTCAGTAAATTTAACACAAAAAAATTAAACATTGATCGCATTATACGCGTCTTTGGACACATAAATAGTTTAAACAATAATGACTTTTTCTCTTAATTGTAAACACGAAATCCGTTCACGGACATAATAATAATAGTAATAACTCTCTTTAGTGGAAGGTAACCACCAGGCGAGGTTAATGCTCAGAGCATTTTCTACCACCTAACCCTCAGAGTCTTATTATTATGTGGTCACAAACTCAAATAGATGAGGAAAAATTCATGCACCGGGTGGGATTCGAACCAACGGACCCTTCGCTACCTGGATTACCAGACTAGCGCGTTGACTACTTGACTATCAACTCAACAACTGATAATAATACTCTTTAGTGTCTCGCTTGAAGACTATTAAAAACACTCATCAACTCTCCTCCTCGTCCGAATTGTACACCAAAACTTTCCCTCCTCCCAGTTCGACATCTTTCCCAACATTCCCCTCCAAACAGTGGCGGAACACAATGCTGAGTTTTTCCGCATTCAGTGGCGTACACACGTTCAGGGTGGTGGTGTCCTGAGACACCGGTTCCATTTCGAAATCCTCCACTGGTTCAAACTCATTCAAAATGGCGCCGTCGAAAGACTCAATACGATTTGACCTTTCCGTGAGAGAACTGTTCGAACTATCAACATGATGTTCGATAGGCACTTTACGTATACTTTGGCTTTTCAACTGCCCGTTACAGTGAGGACTGTGACTTTCAGCGATTTCTTCATGTCTGCTATTTCTGAAGTTTGCTGAATCATTGCTCGTGTGAATGTCGGAATACACCTCACTACGGCCAGAGATATTGATTCTCCCACTAGGGTTTTTCGAGATGCTTTGGTTTGGTTCCAGTCGATTTCTCGCGGGATCTTCCTGATCCAAAGTAGTTTCCGCCCCATGAGAAATCGATCCCTCTTTTCCTTTATCTCTGGAATGCCCTTTTCGTAACGACCCATGACTAGAATCACCTACGGACTCATTCACCTGTCTCGACATACCATTTGGTTTGCCTCTACGTACATTGGTAACATTGCTTTCGCCGAACAGAATATTCTCAATACTTGAAAATTTCTCGTCAAAATGATCACTGACATTTGAACTTGCAAGCTTTTCTCCAACCGTATTCGAAGAGGGATTTCTAGTTGAGTTAGAGGGATTTTTTGTTGAGTTACAGGGATTTTTTGTTACGCGCTCAAAATGAGTTGAACTATTTCCCACGCTATGCACTTTGTCTTCAGGTACAATTCCGTTGTCACTTTTCACACCTAAATTTACATCTCTTACAGCATCAAAATCTACGTTATCCCTATCTATACACTTGCTAATCTTGCTATTACTCGATACGCCATTACAATTGACCATTGGCGTTTTCGAAAATACATTCTCCTCATCCTCTTCTACGCTTCTGTTTGACTGACGACCACTTGATTGTCCATCTAAATTCCCTACATGTGTCTGCACAGCATTCAAATGTGAACTATTGTTCTCAGGTCTAACGTTTAAACTACTGTTGTTTTGAGCATTCAAATGTGAACCAGTACTGTTTTTCTGAGGTATAAAGTTAAAACTACCGTTGTTTGGACGCTGACTACTCGAAATACTATCGTTTTGACGTTCACTCGAAATATTATCATTCTCACGCGGACCAGTTGAACTAGCGTTATTCCGACGTATATTGAAACTACTATCGTTCTGAGGTTGACTATTACCGTCGTTGTTGTTCGTGCCCACTCGGTTCTCGTTCGTGCAAGCTCGTTTAGGTTCGCCTCCACTCGGGTCCTCTTCGGCGGAGAGAACTCGACGAATCCCACGCCCCCTAGCGGCGGAGATAGAACTAGATACGTCGCTGGCACTTGATCCTATGGTGGCCATACTGTCGGACGATTCGGTTGCTAGAATGTAGTTGGCTTCGAACATACCTGGTTCTAGTATGTTGAACACTATCGGCCTGGAAAGGAATAATAATATATTTATGTAGTTGACCAAGGAGGCTAATAATTGACAAGGGCCCCCAGAACCAAGCCAATGTTGGTCTAATACCTGTTTACAGTCCCCCAGCCAGACTAGGAACACTATTTCATAATAAAAAATAAAATAAAATACTTTAGTGGTACCTGTAGGCTCTATCGAACAAAAAAGTTATTTTTTCTTTAATTTTTTTATCTAGCATTTTAACAAAACTACAACCTCTTTTTTACTTTACTGTCGCGGTTTTTACCTCTATTACTAGATGCACCTAAAAGGGGTTGCACTGAAAAGAAAAAGATTTGATCCACTTACTTGGTAGGTTCGTCAAATGTTATCTTCAGAACACCGGACACATTCTCTGCAAAGGCCAGCATGGCTTTGATTTCTCTAACGGTGAAGTTGATGGCAGTATCCAAGCCAATCCTGTAGTTTGTGAACTCTCCAGGATCCAGTGACAGTTGAGATCTGATATTTTGACCTGAAGATTCTGAAACACAGAAATTTGTATATATTTATTTATTTTTTCTTTATTTTTTTTCGCTTTTTACTTTCTTATATTGTACTTTAATTTGTAATTATCTGTGTTGTAGTCCCATTAATAAAGTGTTAAATAATAATAATAATAAAATAAAGAATCTGTATTATCTGTATTTAACTTTTAGTGAGAAGTATATAAGGCCATATTATTATGAAACAGGATTAGTAAATCTAAGCCAACCCTTAGATTTTAACAGCTGACCAATAGATATTTTAACACTTTGAGCCCCAGAGCTGGGATCGGCGAGTGAGCACGAGGGACCACAAATTTCAGAACCCAACACTCATACATTGCTCCCAAGGACCACTAGAACCTGTTCCCTATGAGATACACATAGAAACGAATACCATAGGGAGTACTCATGTCTTCCAAGTAAAGAAAGGTCGTGAATACCATATAGAGTACACAAGTCTACAGTGAAATTTTGGGTGAGGGTCATATATGGTACTCATGTCCTTTGTGAAATGTCAGCTGAGGGTCATATATGGTATTCATGGGCTCAAAGTGTTAAATCAAGAT
Source organism: Bactericera cockerelli (assembly GCA_024516035.1). Taxonomy (NCBI): domain Eukaryota; kingdom Metazoa; phylum Arthropoda; class Insecta; order Hemiptera; family Triozidae; genus Bactericera; species Bactericera cockerelli. Next base: position 6,809,253 of record CM044959.1, read on the forward strand.
TTTTCATCATGAAGGCTGGCTACAGCTCTGTTATGCCACAATGGTAATATACAGCAACAAAAACCGGCTCAGATATAACCTCTTATCATATTTGCGTTAGTCACTTTCGTAATGTCACAACTACTCAAACTCACTTTACTAAATCTTTGGTACCTACTTGAACCACCAACCTCCAGCTCACAAGTTCGTCGCCTTAGTGATCAAGCTACTGAGGTTGGTTTGATCCCCAAGCTTTTACAAGGACCAAAATAAAACTATTTAAAATTGAGATTAATATAATGAACTATTTTACTATCAGTAAATCAATATTTTATTGTGTTTAATATACATAATATGTTCACAAATAATTTTTAAATCGAAACTAATTCTAATGAAAGTTTATGGGATGTCTTTAAGATATAAATTTACGTGACTAGTGAGAAAGACTTAAATAAAGTAATTTAATAAGGTAGGTATACTATTATTCCCAACCTGAAATACCTCTGACATCTTTTTTTAAATAATAATAATAATAATATCGCCTTATTTATACTGCCCGATTAAGACTATTAAAGTCCCATTATTCCAGCAGTAAGCCCAAGACATATTATTATGCGATAAAAATCCCAAATGGGAGGATAACTTGTCATGTCCCGGCTGGGTTTCGAACCTACGACATCTGGATTCTCTGGATTCACAGAGTGTCGCCTTTACCACTGAGCTACCGGGACAAACATCTTAAAGGAATTACTCACCTAATGTCTTATCATCAAAGTTATTGATAATGGTTTTCCTTGTGTCAACAGCCAGAGTAATTTCCGCTTGGTGGGAGTGAAAATTCCGCAGTGCATTTGATAGGATCTTGGGAGGGAGAACTATTTCGTTCCTGCCTGTATTTGAATAATTGGCCTGAGAACAAAGTGATTTTTTTATTAAGAATTCCACTTTATGTTATAAACCTTGTAGTAATACTTACATCTGTAAAAATTTGTTTAAAAAAAAAAAAAATCCACTGACAATGATTGTAGGTTGTTGTTTAAAAATGCTGTGATAAATAAGTGTTGCAAGAAGAAGACAGTATTATGAAAAAATCAATTTATTAGAATATTATTCATGACAGTAATGTCAATTACTTTAATACACAGATTAAAAATAATCTTGGTTTTAGAAGGAGGAATGAAATATGCCATACACCATAGTACTATTGATAATATGGATTTATTTATACTCTCACATGACAACAAATCCTTTTTTCTCAATATTACTAATATTTTTTACCAATGCAGAAGAATGCATACTGGCTATCCTCTGTAAAATTACTCTTATTTTTAATTTCTTTATCCTATAGAAAGGAAAGTAATGGAATCACCCAAAAAAATTCCATCAGGAAAAGAGTTACCATTGGAAGTGTTTGCTGTAGCACTGTGGTAAATATCTCCAAAAACAAACAGGAAATTCCATGGTTCAGCAGGATTTTGAATGTTTCCTGTTGCTCACTATATTACTGTTTGATTGCAAAACACCAAATCAACAGTTTTTGTTTCAAATATAAAATTTTACACGAGAAAAAAACTTACATTGATAGGAACACAATCAGATATGAACAGGCTGTGTGTTTTGGAGTACCCAGCATTGAATTGCATTTTGATGATCATGGCTGGAATGTTGTTTTCTATTTGAATCGTACAAGATGCCACAATTTTGTCTGCAGAGTGGCATGTTTTGAAAACTGTCAGGAGAGCCTGGAAAAATAATATTTTAAATTAAATAGGTAGGTAATTAAATAAATATTCATGTCATCTACCTGGGCTGATTTATTTTCAACAAATATTCATACCAGGGCTGCGGAGTCGGAGCCGGAGCTAAGGAGCCGGAGCTTAACATTTTTTGGTCTGAAGGAGCCGGAGCTGGAGCCGGAGCCAATTATTTTAGTAAAGAGGAGCTGGAGCCGGAGTCGGAGCCAAATTTTCAAAAACTTGGCTCCGCATCCAGCTCTGACTTAAAAATGAATTATGAGTGGTTTTTTTTATTTATTATTATTATTACCTATTAAAAATAAATAACACTACTCCACCACAGCACCATCCTCAAATCTAATGTAAATAATGTTCTTATGTACAATAAAATACAATACAAAATCTAAAATGTACCTAAGAGTTATTAATTTGTGATTTAATGGTTCTAGATAAGGGGAAAAGTTATAGAACATAATGTAAGTGTTTAAACACATTTTTCGATAGGTATTCACAACCAATGATAGGTATTCAGTTTATACTAATATATACATTTTGTATTCAAATAAGATGCACATTACTGGAGCCAGGAGCTGGAGCCGGAGCCAGTTTTTTTTCTCTTAGCTCCAGGAGCCGGAGCTGGAGCCGGAGCTAGAAAATAATACAAAGAGGAGCTGGAGCCGGAGCTCAAATTTTTTCCGCAGCTCCGCAGCCCTGATTCATACACAACAAATATTTATTTCAGCAGGTAAGTATATGAAATCTGTCTAAGTAAAAGTTTCAAGGGAGATTAAATATTTTTTTTATTTTTATTTTACAATGAATTCCATACTGAGAAAAGAAAAAAATATGAAACTAACTAAAAATCATGAAGGAGTAAAAAAAAGGTAATAATAATAATTATAAAATAACTACAATTATTGTCTTATTTTTACTGACTGAATTGGATTATTGAGTCCTATAATTTGTGCAGTAAGCTCAAGATGTTATATTATCAGGTCAAAATCCTAAATGGAAGAATAACTTGTCATGTCCAGGTGGATTTTGAACCCACAATATCTACATTACCATAAAGAAACCTTGACAACTGAGTTACTTGAACCAACAACAACAGGTAGTTTGGGAAATAGTAACATGCAACCCCTGCTTACTTTGAAAGAGATTTTTAATCTGAGATCATCTGGATTCTCTGTGTCTTCATATTTGTATGAGTAGAAAAATGATTGTACAGGAAACCAGAACTGAGTGTAAGCAGATTCACTTTTGTCAACTGTGGACAATTTGAGTCCATGTTTGAACGGCTCAACAACCATTTCATCACCAATCCTGGCCAAGGAATGAATGGCACGAGACAATACTGAAATGAGAATGTAACTTTTATTAATAAATTTACCAAGAATATTTTTGTAGGTAGGTAGGTATGGTAACAAAAAAATGAGTTCATAAAAAATAAACTAATATAATAAGAATAATATGTATTTCTAGGTGTTATAAGAATATCACAATTTTAGTGGGTAGTACAGAATTATAGGACTTTTTTTTATTTTCCTTGACTTAATTTTTTCTTCATGAGGTATACCTAAGTGAACCCTGGACATTCAAGTAAAGAGTAGAAAACACCCTTAACTTCAGTGATACAATACAATAACTCCAGTTGTTTGTCATCAACTCTATTAATTAACTTATTACCTCAGATTTTAAGTTAATAGCTACTTTTTTTTTTAAAAAAAAAGGTAATTGTTCCCCATACCCGCTTCAAGTTAATAGTTACTAAAATCTGTTTTCTGTTTCTTGTGTCATTAAATAGACAGTGAATATACATATATTTTTGTAAAGGAAGTCTTAAGATTGGTAGGTTTATTAATATTATTAAATAGCCTATGCATTTTAACTTACCTTTCACACTCTGGTTAAACAGGACACACTTCATATCTGTTTCTTGGTTATATTAAATTACCTACCTAAGCTGATTTTACTCCCTAGTAGGTTATCAAAGTAAAATTAGAAATTAAAGTCAAGAGAAAATTCTTAATAATCATCCTATTTAGAATACCTGCCATTCATAAAAAAACTGAGATGGTTGAGTTGATTTTGTGAAGCAAAATAATTAATTATTATTTCAGTCAATTTTTTTTTAACAACTTGGGTTTTACGTCCCATACAACAGCTATTTCGTCTCCATACGCGGTTATTACACTCGTATCGCAGGAAACAAATCTGCTACCCAAATCGACCTTACCCAGCTTGAGTTGGGCAGGAAAATTGAAAATCCGGAATGCCAAATATTTTTTTAATTTAAAAATTACACAGATAACAGATTTCATAATTAACCGCCAAAGTGAGCAACTGAGCTAGGAGGTTAAAAAGAAGCGAAGTAAAAAAGTGCGTCACGAAAAATAATACGGGATAACGGGATTTTTCTCAAGGTCAACAAAGAGGGATTTTGAATAGGAACTTGAAATTATAATAATTTAATGGCCAATAGTTTATTATTATAAAATTATTACTTTTAATATTATAGTATTAAATTTCTTATCAATAGAAAATTATTTGTAAAATATCTATCTATCAAGTAAATGGGTATGTATTACATAAAATATTGACCTTTACTATAGGAGGGATATTTATAATGCCCTCTCCCAGAATAAATCCCTTATCGTGACCTTCCTCTGATTTTAGTGGAAGCGGATTTTCAAAAAATCAATAATCAGCTGTCCGCGTGTTTGTGTTTTTCAAAGGAAAGAAAAGAAAATCAAATTTTTGAAATTGTTAAAATTAAAAGAATAGTTAATTTAATTAATGATAATAGATGAAAGTTGGAGTTAGGTCCCTCTTATGAGCCCTTTTCAATTTTACTCTACACATCTTAAGAAGGAGTTAATAATACTTGAAAAAATCATTGTAACACCATAAAGTGATGAAACTTCAGAGAACAATCTTTCAAAGTTGTCACATCTTCAGATCACTTATCAAGACTGATGTCTTGCTACTAATTTGAGCTTTTCTTCAAGAGAATTTATCAAAATGAGTTCCACCTTAGCTCCTAGTCAAAGCACAGTCTATGTGTCCAATCTACCATTTAGTTTGACAAACAGTGACATTTACAAAGTGTTTGAAAAGCATGGGAAAATAGTCAAGTAAGTATGATGCCAACTAATGTAAGAGATCTTGATAGGTAGATTAAATATTTTAGAAGAAGAAAAAATAAAATTTAGCCAGCGTCGATGGCATGTTGAATACACCGGTTCCCTTCAGAACACCGAAGTTAAGCGACATCCAGCGAGGTTAAGACTTGGATGGGTGACCATTCAAATTCTAATTCTCGTGACGCTGGCTTTTCCCGGCCACACTCAGGCTGGGTGAGGTCAATGTGAGTAGCAGGTTTGTGAGTTTCCTGCGAATGGAGGGTAAAACCCCCGTCGTGATATGACCATGGCAGTTGAAAGCGACGTTAAACCCCACTTAAAAAAAAAAAAAATAAAAAAATAAAATTTGCATAAGTTGAAATTATAGAAATTCCAAGTGGTTTCTTTATTACGAGGCTCCTGTAGTTCAAGATGAAACCTCATTGATAATAATAACAAATGAGAGGCCAAAAGGATCTCACAGTGATCAAAGGTTTGTATCATGATAAAAAGAAGAAAAAAAAAAAGAGTATCTTGTTATATTATTTGATGGCCATTTCTAGTCTCTCATGAACCTTTCACAGACTGCTGATAATTATGTAATTAAGGACAAAATTATTAGACAAATTCTTTATCACAAGTCATTGCTAACCTGATTATCTATTTATCATAATAATCTCTTTTAAAAACATGTAATTTCAAATAATGTATGAATAGGTATGATAAGATTTGAGTTAATTATTAAAATGTCTTATAAATAGCTTCCCTTATATTAAAATGAATAATAACATTGCACTAAAAAATGGAATTTTAATTTAAATGGTAAAAGAGAAACAAATGTTATATTTATTATAAAAAATATATAACAAAGATGCTGTCAGCATTTTTGCTGATTGCTAGTACACAGCATATCCATCAGTTAATACATTTTTTTTTTTCAAAAATAATTGTATTAAGTGTCTAAGTAAATTTTCTAAGTGAATTTTCAAGGCTAAAGCATTTTATATCATTTGCATTCTGTCAAAGTTTCATGAAAATTGGTTCAGAAATGGGACCTTGGATGATAACAGGGTGAACTCTGATTTGCTTTAGTTTACATTCTGATATAATTTATAATGTTTACTGGGGCTGTTACCTTTTGCTCAATGGAAATCACACCATCTACCCACATTAATCTCAGGGAGCCTCAGTTGGGTTTGAAATGTCAACTTGAATATCAATCAACTTGAATTAGGTAGCTACTTTTTTTCAAGTGAAATTTATTTTGGCCTATGACACTTTTTAATTTGTTATCATATATGTTAATCACAACTGTGATATTACAACTACTCAAACTTGCTTTACTAAATCTTTGCTTAACTTGGGACTTGAATCTCTGACCTCCAGATTACAAGTCTGCTGCTTTATTGATAAGCTACTGAGGTCAGTAGCTTGACATTTTAACTATCATTAATATTGACATTGGGTGGATAGTTCAATTATTTTCAGTTCAGTAAATTTTGCTCAACACAAACATGTTTCTGGGTCTTCCAATTGATCTCTTTCCTTAAATTTGTCCTCAAAGACCCCATACGAGTTTGTAGCTACTAGGATCCTTATTATTAAGTGTTTATGATGCACCATCTTCTTTTTCTTTCACTTTACCTTTTCCCAAACCTACTTAGGGTTGGCATTGTTCAACCTCATGATTGAGGTTGGTTGGTTGTGGCACATTTTTATGGCTAAATGCTGCCCTTCCTAACAACAACTATTCTGTTTGATTTATCATCCTCCATTTGCTGGGAATCATACCAGTTACCCACATTATTTCTCACCCAGCCTGGGTAGGGCCCATATTAATTAGTAGTAAATAATTATTAAAAAAAAAACTTAATGTTCATAAAAATTGCTCTATCAAGTCTCTATTGTTGTATGTACATCTTCTGTTCATTGTACCTCCATTGAATCCGTGCTAGCAAGAGGTGTTCACACTCCAATGAGATGCCTATTATTTGCCAAATTAAAAAATAAAAACAAGACTAGAAGAAAAAATACTTCCAATTTCTAATATTAGACATTTATTGGAAGTAAAATAAAAATGAAAAGGAAACAAGAAGAAGATGAAGATTGAAACCTACCTAGGTAATTACCTAAATGAATTCTGTAAAAAAAAAAGATAAATAATAAAAGATTATTATTTTGGCCTACACTTCTGTAAAAAAATATTAACTGGGGCATTGTATTTTTTTCTGTTCTAGGACTCTTCATTGAAAACATTGAAAGTAAACTTGCACTATCTGCTCCCCCCATGGCCAACTCAATAGACAAAAAGTTGATGGAAATGGAGGCCAGATTGAAGGCAGCCGAAATCAATGGAAGAGAAAACCTCTCGCTTTCCCCCCCAGGAGCTAATGGGGGCTCTAGTCCTTCTCGGCGATTCAATGGAGGTGCAATGAACAGAAGACCAAAAATATTAGGAGACATAGGAACACCGACAAGGTCGCGTAAGCAACTTGACCTCCCCGTCAGCATTATACAACAACCAAAACAAATAGATAGCCTAGAAATAGAGAACAAAATGAAAGAAATTATGAGGGTGAATGGCATTCTCAATATAAACAATAGACGATATCAGACAGAGATGAAAGACTTGGAACATCTGGGAGAGTTAGGCAGCGGGACCTGTGGTCAAGTAGTGAAAATGTTACATAAACCTAGTCAAACAGTGATAGCTGTGAAGCAGATGAGACGCTCCGGGAACAGTGAAGAGAACAAGAGAATCATCATGGACCTGGACGTGGTTCTCAAGTCCCACGACTGTGGCTTCATCGTGCGGTGCCTGGGCTGCTTCATCACGGAGAGTGACGTGTGGATCTGCATGGAGCTCATGGCCACTTGCTTCGATCGATTGCTCAAACGTCTGCGGGTGTCAGTGCCGGAGCACATCTGTGGCAAGATAACGCTCAGCACCGTCCGGGCCCTGCATTACCTCAAGGAGAAACACGGCGTCATCCACCGCGATGTGAAGCCCAGCAATATACTCCTAGACGAGAGGGGAACATCAAGCTCTGTGATTTCGGCATCTCCGGCCGCCTCGTGGACTCGAAAGCGCGGACTAAGAACGCGGGCTGTGCCGCCTACATGGCGCCGGAGAGAATCGAACCCCCGGACCCGCGCAAGCCGGACTACGACATCCGCGCGGACGTGTGGTCGCTAGGCATCACGCTGGTCGAGCTGGCCACGGGAGACTTCCCCTACAAGGATTGCAAGTGTGACTTCGAGGTGCTGTCTCGTGTGTTGAACGACGCGCCACCCTGTCTACCGGATGACCCGGCGCGGTTCTCCCCCGAGTTCCAGAACTTTGTCTCGCTCTGCCTCACCAAGGACTACCTGCACAGGCCCAAGTACCGCAGGCTGCTGGAGCATCCCTTCCTGCGGCGCTACGAGCATCTGTACGTGGACGTGGCCGCGTGGTACCGCAAGGTCGTGGAGACGTGCGGGGTGTCTAGTCCCGCCCTCAGCGTCAAGAACGGGAACAACAAGCCCGCGCTGGGCGGCAGAGCCTCGGGCGTGAGCCTCTCCTCCCCGCAGCCTTTCCGCCGTCGCCTCCACACCCCCGACCTCCAGCACTCGTACTACAGGTCCGCCTCCGTGTCTCCTAACCGCTACTATGTTCCTGACCCCGCGAGCAAGCTGGAGGAGTCGCACGCGAACGCCAAGCAGAAGATCACCTCCTACATCAAGCACCACCTGGGAGTGGGGGGGAGCGCCACGCCTCCCTCCCCGCCGCCACGACTCTCGCGAGACTCGGCGTCCCCGCGGCTCTTCAGGCGAGTGAGTGAGCTGAACCAGAACCACTACAACTCAAACCAAAGCACCACGTACCAACCCAGTCCGTCTCCTAGTTCTGCCAACTACCACGCGAATCCGTTTGCACCGTACGCCCCCCCGGGCTGCAGCAACCCGTTCAGTCCCTACCAGGTGCCGCAGGGGCACTACTCCCCCCTGCCCGCGCTCTCCCCCTCCCCCCTCCGGCGGAACCTGGAGGCGTCGCCCTGTCTCCCCCGGCGACACAACGTGTCCCCCTCGCCGCCCATGCCTCCCCCCCGCCGCCTCTCCGAGTGCAACTCCGTCCCCGGCAGCCCGCACCCCCTGCGGCCCAAGTACTCCTACACCCCCGAGCCCACCCGCCGCACCCTCAACCTGGACTTATGACAGAAGCTCAACCTGTTCTCCCAGCTGGGATAGTATTACGAGAGGTGCTCGGCCCGAGTCCGGCGGCTGACACTTGCAGAGGAGTAAATCAGTGGAACCCAAACCCCAAACCTTGGGAACAAGATGCTTGAGCAGTAAATCAGGGGAACCCAAAACCCAAACCTTGGGAACAAGATTCTTGAGGAGTAAATCCATGGAACCAACACAAACCCAAGACCGGCCACACAAATACATGCATGAACAGGCAACAGGCCGTATAAACAACTTTATGCTCGTGATCTTTTTCATGCATGCATGCATGACATTCATGCATTACCGTCACGCCTGTTCATGCATGCATGACCGTGACGCCTGTTTATACATGCATGACCGTCACGCCTGTTCATGCATGTATGACAGTCACGCCTGCTCATGCATGTATGACAGTCACGCCTGTTCATGCATGTATGACAGTTACGCCTGTTCAAGCATGCGTGTACGTGTGTGTGGCCGGCTTTAGGAACAAGTTTCTTGAGGAGTAAATCAATGGAACAACACAAACCTTAGGAACCAGATGCTGTCCCCTCGATCAAAATTATTTTTGATCAAAACTCATGGGAAATACACAATGCCATTATATACTTGAAACTTATCCTGTCCCGGCACTCGCTCAGAGGTCGCAGGTTCGAAACCTAGCCGGGAATGGTTTTTTTTTTTTTTATCCACAAACTAACGGGGGTATACGGTATACCCTATGACATACCCATAAGGTTGAACAACGTCGACCTGCTTGAGCAGGATAAGACAGAGTAGAAGAAGATACCCCATGGACTTGCCAAGTTATTTTCCCGTTTTTGGACTTTATTGCCCCTGTTTGGGCATATAACGCGATATTATTATTCTCAGTAGTTTGATCGATAAGGCGGCGGACTTGCAACCTGGAGGTCGGTGGTTTCAGTCCCGGTTTCAGCGTGGATTTAGTAAAGCGAGTTTGAGTAGCTGTGATATCACGAAACACAAATATGATACAGCACGAACGACAGGTATATGAGACCTAGTTAAAGTGCTTCAAGAAAGAGAGAAAAAAAAATATGATAACTTTTTTCTGATTGTATGTATTGAACAAGATGCTCTTTTAAAATTTGCAATTTATTCCTATATTATTCAGCAGGAATAAAAATTAACAGAAATCTAGGGACAATGCCAGCTTAGCACTCGACTATGGGACGATTTTCCCAACGTCAGAATAATAGTACAGCATAAACCAAAACCATAAAAATTATTACATATACACAGATTACACAGCTATAAAAAAAAAACTTTTATGTATTCTGATGTACCTAGTTACCTACACTCTAAGCAATAAACCATTTGCGGGAGAAAATACTTTCAGATAACATTGAGAAAACCCCTATTTAAAATTCTCGATCTGCGCATCTGACTGGTAATCGAGTTATCGCGGGTTCAAAACCCAGCCGGGACATGACAAGTTATCCTCTCATTTGGGATTTTGACCACATAATAATACGTCTTGGGCTTACTGCTGGAATAATGGGACTCAGTAGTCCTAATCAGGCAGTACAAATAAGGCGATATTATTATCTATGTAATGGTATTCTGGAAAGAACTTTTGAAATCAATCTTGGAATATTTTCCCAATTCGTTAAAAAGCCTGATCTCGTTAACGTATGAAATCTGTCCTAATGATAAATCGCGAAGCGAGGTTAAGACTTGGATGGGTGACCATTCAAATTCTAATTCTCGTGACGCTGGCTTTTCCCGGCCCCACTCAGGCTGGGTGAGGTCAATGTGAGTAGCAGGTTTGTGAGTTTCCTGCGAATGGAGGGTAAAACCCCGTCGTGATATGACCATGGCAGTTGAAAGCGACGTTAAACCCCACTAAAAAAAAAAAAAATCGCGAGTTCGATTCCCGCTCAGGTCAAATATTGCGCGTGATCTCGAGCTAGGTAAAGAACATGGATTGTGGACATCTTGGTTTCTAATCCACCCCTGGTTACCATGACGATACCTGGTCTTCCCAGCCTTACTTGGGCAGGATATTTCCGTCTCATTGAGGCCAGGTAACATGTGGCCGTTTTGCCCTGCCAATTGTGGGTAAAACTAGATGACCACAACAGTTGAATTTGATGGTAAAACATCATTTTAAAAGGAATTACGAAGAAAAGGAGATTATAATAATAATATCGCCTTATTTATACTGCCCGATTAAGACTACTAAAGTCCCATTATTCCAGCAGTAAGTCCAAGACATATTATTACGTGGTAAAATCCCAAATGGGAGGATAACTTGTCATGTCCCGGCTGGGTTTCGAACCCGCGACCTCCGGTATCTCTGGATTCAGGAGTGCCGCCTTTACCACTGAGCTACCGGGACAAAATGTGGCCGAGTAACTTGACCTGCCGACTGTGGGTAAAACTAGATGATCATAACAGTTGAATTTGATGGTAAAATATCATTTTTAAAAGGAATTATGAAGAAAAGGAGATTCTGTAAATATTACTTTTTTTACAATGAAACCTATACTGAAGATATTACAAAAAGTAAAAGTGGTTCTATAGATTTTTTTAATTTATTAGAATTAAATTAGTAGTTCTATAGATTTTTTTCTAATAAATTTAAGATTCTAATATTTTTTTAAAAAACTATAGAAAAACTTACTTTCTGGAATATTTTCACTTAGTTGCAATAAAAATAGGAACAAAACTGATCAAATAATCCACACACAAACTACATGGTTCAAAACACAAGCCATGTTTCCATTATTTACATCTACGAAAATATCCGATTTTTTACAAAATCTTCAGTACCTATCTAATTTCTCACTAGATCTACAACAATATCTGATTTCTTACTAAGACCTACGTTCTACAGTAATATCTAATGTCTCTTTCTTTGTATAGGCGTTTTCACACCTCGGCCGAGGTGTTTGATTAATCACAAAATTTAATGTACCAAGTTTCTCATTTATAACTAGATTTATAACCATAAATTCTCTCACCAACCAACGCCGCCCTATGAAATCAGTCCTGTTTCACGGACTGTTAGAAAATAGAACAAATAAAACTTTTTCAAGATAATTTATTAGTCACCAAAATATCCGAAGATTTGACTGTGGGACTCAATAATCTTTCCCCATAGTTTTTTTTTTAATTTTTTTTTTTTTTTTTTTGTTATTAATTTTCAAAAATTACTTAATATTTATTCATATGAAACAAGGGAGTATTATTTATTATCAGATTTTTAATATACACACTTTTCTAGTACAATAAAGTTACTGACTATAAATATTTTTTTCGTTTTAGTTTAATTAAGGTACCTTCTTTGTTGTTACCTAATCTGTTTATCTTGCTTGTATTTAGAAATTGAAATTTATTATTATGGAAAATCAAACTGTACTTAATATTCCGGAATTTATAATCACCAAGAAATTTAAAATTAGTCATTTTGTATTAAGATTTTGATGTAAAAAATTAAAATAGGTAAATTATCATTGATGCCGACTTTCGTGGCTCAGTGGTTAAGAGCATTGGTTGCTGACCCGGAGGTTGCGGGTTCGAATCCCGGCCGAAGCGGAAACTTCTAACCGAGATTTTTCGTTTCCGGAATGGCATGGATGTAAAGGTAAAGTGCCCTGAAGTAATGCGAAAGCGGTTCCGGAGCACAACTACCTTTTTTTAAAAGTAAAAAATAATTATTATTGATCATAAAAAATGATTCTCTTATGTCAAAAATAATTTTATTTGAAGAAAATTTATAAATTAAATGTCTATTTATTAATTAAAAATGGTCCCTTTACAATAAACCAATAATTTATTTTAAGCAATTCATTTTGCTATCGAATTTATCTATTGTTTGATGGATAAATGTTATTTTACGTGTGACAGAATTTTAGACAGGCTTTTAAAGATTTTTTTATATGATTTGTTTTTCTTTCATTTTACATTTTCTAACCGTTTTCAACACGAGCAACGAATCTGATCCATTATGTGTAATATTTTCGTACCTATGTAAAATTTTGCTAGCTTTGATGAAACTCATGAAGATCTACAATTCTACATAATATAGTGCAATAAAACTGAAAACATACTTACTTATTGTAGAAAAGAGACCGACCTCAGTAGCTTGATCGATAAGGCGGCGGACTAGTAACCTGGAGGTCGGTGGTTCAAGTCCCAAACATGAGGATTTTAATTAGGCTTTGAGTAATTTTGACATCAGTCTTTTGATTTTTCTTATTATTATTTTTCTCATAAATGTGAACCAACATCATAAAAAATTGATAATTCTCTCTTTATAAATTAAAAACGAAAATTGATTTTTACACCATAAAAAATCGATTATTTTCAATTTATAAATTAAATACAAAAATTGATTTTTTGTGCCCTAATGAAATCGAACTATTTTCGTTTTTCTTTTTCTTCCTGAATGGTGAGCTAAAAATGAGGTTCAGTTAAATGTTGACGAGGCCAAAAACCCACTAGGAGCGAAATGAGTAGACAAATGCTATATCTCAAGTCATTGTTTAGCGTCGGTTTTCCGTATCTTACACAGTGCGCAATCCGTGACTTAGCGCCACAGAGGTATTACAAAAACGTCTATTAATTCCGCCCTGGTTTCAAATGGCCATAATAATAATAACACTGTTTAGTGGAAGGTAACCACCAGGCGAGGTTAATGCTCAAAGCATTTTCTACCACCTAACCTTCAGAGTCTTACTAGTATGTGGTCACAAACTCAATTCAATGTGGATGAGGAAAAATTCATGCATTGGGTGGGATTCGAACCAACGGATCCCTACGCTACCTGGATTACCAGAGCGCGTTAACCACTTGACTACCAGTGCACAAAATGGAGGTAAGGTAAGCTTTGTTAGCCACTGGTGATTAACAGAAATACGTACATTTATTCACTCGACAGGGTCACAATAGTGAAGAACAAAGCCAGGAAAAGTACTGGGGTGGCGTTCATTTTGTTTCTCAGAGTAGAGGATGCCAGGAATTGCGCAAATCAAGTGAACAATACGGAGGTAAGTGTATGTATCAAAAGTAAAGTTTTTTCACCCATTCCGGCCCTACCCAGGCTAGGTGAGGTTAATGTGGGTAGCTGGTACGATTCTCAGCACATGAGGGGTAAAACCCCCGTCCTGTCTACCTCAAGTCAGGACGTTAAAAAAAATAGAATCAATGGACATGAAAGGAGCCTAGATATTGGATCTGGGCGTCCAATGCGTCCATATAATCAATCCTCTCACCACCGTGATTTAGGTATCAATACCTATCTCACGGACACGGGATTATTATTATTACAGTACTTCTGAAATAAATTGTTTACAAATTCAATTCAGGGTGGATGAACGAGATATAACTTATAATAGTAGATTTTAAATGCAGCCAAAAGAAAACATCGAAACATTATCAGTAGAAACTCTTGGTCCATGGGCAGAAAAAGGAAATAATAAACAAAATTGACAATCTAACCCTTGTGTCCGGTGACATCTGATCACGGCATTACCTCATAATTTTATTGCTATACAGAGAGGTAATGCTGTGAGTATTAGAGGAACTCTTCCAACCTCTGAAACACTGGAAGAAATATTTTATTAAATGAATGTATACATTTTCAAAATATATAATGGAAACTTACAAATATTAAATAAAAAAAGTTATGGGTAAGTGGACCCCACACATCAGATGACAGAACAGAATATTTCTGTTAAGTAAGGGTCGGAAATGCCAGCCTCACGTGTCTGGAGTGAACAGAATTTTCTTCGCGAATTCTACCCCAACCGGGGATCGAACTCGGGATCTCTGGACTACGAGCAGTAGTCACAACCATTACACCACGGAGGCTGGCTCAACTTCACGGATAAAAATTCACAATCTAACCCACGCAATCTGCTTAGATAAAATAAGAGCTAGTTATTTTTGTTATTGTGTCACAATTTGTAAAGGGTAGCTTCGACATTACGAGAACTAATGCTTATGCATCATATCTCCAACAAACCATCATTATTATTATATTTTTAGCATTTCAATATACATTCTTGTAAGTATGCTATATGATACAAATGGTACATGATATAAATGAATGAAATATCATATTCCAATATCAATCTCGTAATGCCGCCACTGGTCGTTGCCCACTCTACAACTAACCCAAATTGTCCTCACGGGTAGGGTAGGTCCCGACATCCAAAGTACAGAGCCGAAAAAATCCGATCCCGCCAGGATTCGAACCCGGGTCACCTGAAGTGCAAGCCGAGCATGCTACCGCTAATCCAAGGTGACTACTGCAATCTACTTAACACTTTGAGCCCCAGAGCTGGGATCGGCGAATGAGCACGAGGGACTAAGGCAAAAAATGCGTTTTGCACCCTTCTTACCAAAGTTTTTTTATTGTAAAATATTGTGTATTTTGTCAAGAAAATTCGATAAATTTACGTTTTTCAGCTGTACCTTTTATACTTTATGATTTAACTTCAACGTAAGGAAGGTCGTGAATACCATATAGAGTACTCATTTCCATATTCAAATTTCGGCTGAGGGTCATATATGGTACTCATGTCCTTTATGAAATGTCAGCTGAGAGTCATATATTTATGGTATTCATGGGCTCAAAATGTTAAACCCCTCCATTTTAATCAGATTTTCGGCAGGACCGTGAAAGCGTCCATCGCGAAGGACAACGGCCGGAGTACCGAATTCATCCGCAAGAGGTCGTACGAGGACAAGTCCGCCTGCTACGAGTGCGGGGGGGCGGGGCATCTGAGCTACGTCTGCCCCCACAACGTTCTGGGGGTGAGGACACCGCCGCCCAAGAAAGAGCGGAAACGCAAGAAACGCCATTTCGGAGACGACACCCAGGTGAGTGAGACACTGAGACATAAGTCGTATTTTTCTTTCTAATCAAAAAAATTTTCCTGGTTAGGTTTTTTCCAAATATTTCCATTTTATTCCAAGGTCATTCGTGAAAGAAAAATGCGTTTGGTTACTTTTAAAGATAAAAAAACACAATATTTTCAATTTTGAAAATTTATATACATATGTTACACTCACAAAACATTATTACATAGAAGAGTATAGAAAAATACAAGAAAATAATTACAATACAAGACATACAGTATATATAACACCCACATTTAACAATTATGGCGAAAGACTAACCAAACATCAAATTCCAAAAATGTTGAACAATATTCCAACAAATTTAAGAAATATTCCAAATGAAAATAAAATGAAGCAAGAATTAAAACAATACCTTATTAATACAAATAATGAAATATAATTGGCAAAAATAGAAATAAAAAATAAGAAGAAACAATGCAAATAAAATAAAATAATTATAAAAAAGAACTGATGTGATGGAAAATTAATTACATCTCCCGAAAAGTACAACAGTACTTCATAGAGATGTAACGGGAATGTAAATGTATATGAAAACAAATAAAGATTTTTATTATTATTATTATTATTATTATTAACCTATAAAAGAACTGGAAGCAAGAATTTTCTACTTCCACTTTGGTTAACTTTGGAAGTGGAAATTTTTCCTCTTTCAAAAGAAAAATGACTTGCTTCCAGTTTGGTTCATTTTATTCCCGTTTGGTTAACTTTGGTTAGAAAGAAAAAACGGCAATATACTCGTAAGGTTGGGTGGAAGAGATTGCCAAAGGCAATAACCCCGCCCTTCAGTTAGGACATATTATATTATGTATATATTTATTTATTTTTTCTTTATTTTTCTCTTATATGTATTTTAATTTGTAATTATTTGTGTTGTATATAATATGTCCCATTAATAAAGTGTAAATAAATAAATAAAATAAATATGGGCGAAATAAATGGACAAAATCGATAAATTAAGTCATTGCTTAGCGTCGGTTTTCCGCATCGAACACAGTACGCAATCCCTGACTTAGTGGCACAGAGGTATTACAAAAACATTTAGGGCGAAATTAATAGACAAATTTTATATACAGGGTGGGGCAAAAGTATGGAAACCCCTGAATAACTTTCGAATGGCTTCTTCGGTAAAATTAAAATTTTGTAAGGTAAACCGGGCTGATAAGACCTTCTTTTAGAGTGGGGTCGATTTTTGTTACCGGCCCCCATGTCGGGGCCAAGGGGGCCAACTTCATTTTTTTAAATACGAACCCCTACCTTGCGATACATTTTTGGAAAGGTCTTTAAATAAGAAATACATTGGTGCAAATTTTATTTTTTTAATATTAACTGTTTGCACATGGCGTCCAACTTTGTGTATGCAGTAAAGTCTGGAAACCCCTGAATAACTTTCGAAAGGGTTTTCTCAGTAAATTTAAAACTGTACACGGTAAGTCAGGGTAATAAGACCTTTCCAAAAATGTATCGCAAGTTGGCCTCCCTGGCCCCGACATGGGGACCGGTTAAAAAAATTGGTCCCATTCTAATAAAAGGTCTAATTACCAAGGATTACCGTACACAATTTTAAATTTACTGAGAAAGCCCTTTCGAAAGATATTCAGGGGTTTCCAGACTTTACTGCATACACAAAGTTGGACGCCATTTGCCAACAGTTAACATTAAAAAAATAAAATTTTAACTAATGTATTTCTTATTTAAAGACCTTTTCAAAAATGTATCGCAAGGTGGGGGTTCGTATTTAAAAAAATGAAGTTGGTCCCCCTGGCCCCGATATGGGGGCCGGTAACAAAAATCGACCCCACTCTAAAAGAAGGTCTTTTTAGCCCGATTCACTGTACAAAATTTTAATTTTACCGAAGAAGCCATTCGAAAGTTATTCAGGGGTTTCCAGACTTTTGCCCCACCCTGTATATTATCAAGTCATTGCTAAGCGTCGGTTTTCCCTATCTTACACAGTACGCAATCCTTGACTTAGCGTCACTAAACGTCACTTACAAAAAAGTCTATTAATTCTGCCCTCAATATTTTCCCCTTAATACTTTTGAATACACTGGAAGGCACAATTAGAGGAACCCCAGCTCTTTTCCCTTTACCTCCGTGCATTTCCATGCGGCTGCAAAGTGTGTTATGTAACTTCTGTTGTAGATAAATTTTCAGATGATTTTTGTTTTGTATAAAAGAAAACAGATTTACAATGAATACAAGAAAAAAATCAGGAAAATTTATTGCAAATCGTGGAAAGAAAAAAAGGTTTTGAGCTCACAAGATTTCATTTTTCTCTCCACTAGAGTCATCATAGGGTGACGTCATCGTGAACGATGATAGCCAGACAGTGGAGGAGTGACTCAGCACTTCTACCAAGGAGGCTAATAATTGACTAGGGCTCCCAGAACCAAGCCAATGCTGGTCTAAACCCTGTTTATAGTCTCCCAGCGAGTCAAATAAATAATCCACTAGAGTACAGATAGAAAATAAGTACACCAAAAGTTAAAAGAATAGATCATTCATAGTGTTAAAGACATTTAAAATTAGGTAGATAATTGGTAGGTAGATGTATTTCAGATATAAGAAATAATTGTTAGACAAATACAAACATTACTATGGTAATACCTAAAGGTACTGAGCAGTACACAGTACATTACTAATAACAAAACTGTTAAGTGCTCAAAGAATTTTCTACCACCTAACCCTCAGAGTCTTATTATTATGTTGTCACAAACTCAGATTAATTAGGGATTGGGTGGGATTCGAACCAAAGTATTCCTACGCTACCTGGATTACCAGACTAGCGCGTTAACCAATTGACTACCAGGGCACTAGTTCAATACAGATCGATGTGTCTTGAAAAACTATAGCTGACTATGGCCCCTCTCATAGTTTTTGTTTATTTGGCAATCAAAGTTTTTTCTTTCTACATCACATTCCATTCAGCTTGTGACAAATAATAATAATAATAAATATATAATAATTTTAATAATGCTGACGTACACATTTGGCATCTTGAAATGGTCACCTACTAACCTTGAAATAATTAACCGAAAGATAAGAACAACCTTCACTAAGTTCAGAATCCACCACTGCCATTCAGCCTTAGAAAGATTGTACCTGCCGAGATGCGAGGGAGGAAGAGGATTACTCAACCTCACAAATCTACACAACAAACTGCTAATAAACTATCGTGAATTCTTTATGAAGAAAAATACACCTTTCTATGATCAAGTAAAGCAGTGTGATAATAAATATACTCCTCTCAACCTGTGTTCACAAAACTTTGTCCCTCCAAAAGTTCAAACCATACAAGAACAGAAGTTGCAATTGTTATCTGGAATCAAGAAAAGGAAATATCCATCCACCCTGTATGAGAACCCGAATATTGATAAGAAGCTATCCACAGGTTATTTGACAAACGGATTTTTGATGCCTGAAACAGAAGGATTCATTCATGCGATTCAAGATCAAGTTATGAAGACGAGGAATTACATAAAGTATATCATGAAACAACCTATAGAAAATGAAATGTGCCGTCTTTGTAACTTGGTCAGCGAAAGCATTCAACACCTGTCGTCCGGCTGTAAAGTGCTAGCACCACGTGAGTACTTGAATCGACATAACATGGTTGCCAACATCATTCATCAAGAACTTTTAAAGAAAATGATCACAACAAACCGTACAACCCAGCCTTATTACAAGTACAAACCAGCTACTGTTGAAGAAGATGCCAAATACAAATTGCTGTGGGATATGTCGATTCAAACCGAGCACAATCTTCTTAGCAACAGACCAGACATTTTATTTATGAATAAAGAGGAGAAAAAAGCCATGATTATTGACGTGAAAATACCTCTTGATGACAACATTCATTCGGGATATACAGAGAAGATTATGAAGTACGAAGACTTAAAACAACAATTAAAAAATATGTACCAGCTCAATGCAGTGTCTGTACTTCCCATTGTCATCTCTACTAACGGTCTTGTCCACAAAAACACAGAATATAACCTGAAGAAACTCTGTATCAGGAACCCAGAAGCTGTCATCAAGAAAGCGCAATTTTCCGTCATACTGTCCACCACGTCAATCATCAGGAAGGTGCTTAACGAGTGAAGATCATTCCATTGTACTGTAACCACCAATTGTAACTGTTTATACATATTATGTTGAACTTGTTTCCCATAATCATGTTTATGATGTACTGAACCTTTAATAAAAAGTGATGATTAAAGATAATAATGTTCAAAAACTAAAATAATAATAACTATGCCACATAATTTTGAACAATGCCTACCCCAATAGCAACATAAGCTAATACCTATGCGATTATGGCAAGGTATTAGGCGATAATAATATCGCCTTATTTATACTGCCCGATTAGGACTATAGAGTCCCATTATTCCAGCAGTAAGCCCAAGACGGTTTATTATGTGGTAAAAATCCCAAATGGGAGGATAACTTGTCACGTCCCGACTGGGTTTCGAACCACGACCTCTGGTACCTCTGGATTCACAGAGTGCCGCTTTTACCGCTGAGCTACCGGGACAGACAATCACGCAGTGGGCAGTCACGAATCTTATTGAAATTCAAGTGTGAAATCACTTCGAACATACGGTTCGTCTTCGGTCACAACCACATCTTTTGACGAATCTAAGTATCCGGGAGCACTGGCTGTCAGGGTATACGAACCCGGAACCAGCAGTCGCCAGTACTCGCCGTCTGCCGTTGCCGTCACGGTTTTACCATTTCCCTCTACCGTGACGACAGCGCCGCTCACAGGCAGGCCTTTCTTGTCGGTCACTAAACCGTAAGCACCTCGCCGAGTGCTTTCCATGAACTGAAGCAGGGACTCGAAGTTGCTCTGCCAGTAGAAGGGAAGGACGGCTGACTGAGGGTACTTGCAACAGCTGAGCTCCATCGTCATTTCGAAACAGTTGGAGTGAACGTAGTTGAAGTCTTGCATTCCTGAGGAGTTTGGAATTTCAATATGTTTATTATTATTTGGGGGGCTGGCTGGCTGGGGAACTATAAACAGGGAGTAGATCAGCAGTCTGGCTGGGGGACTATAAACAGGGAGTAGACCAGCATTGGCTTGGTTCTCGGGGCCCTTGTCAATTATTAGCCTCCTTGTAAAGACAGTGGTAGAAATGCTGAGTCATTCCTCTACTGTCTGGCTACCATCGTTCACAATGACGCCACCCTATGATGATGATTATTATTTAACTCTTTATTAAAAGTACATACAGTAGAACCTCGATACAGTAGAACGGGACCTCGATTATGCGGAATAACCGTATAAAAGTCCGGATAATCGAGTGGACCTAAAATACCAAAAAAAAAAAAAACACTGCCAATCATGGACACAATACTTCTTTGTGATTGTTTCTCACTGTATACAAGTGCCAATTTTGAGATGTTATACTAAATCACTTGTATCTCCAGAACCGCTTGTATTTTTTTCTGCATTCTAGATTCAAAAAAATTGGTGGAACTTGTTTTTTGACTTTTTTGTCCGAAATTTCCGATTTTCTTAAATATCAAAGTTAAATTATAATTAATTTAAATATGAATAGCCTATGTAAAACAAAAAAATGCATATACATTCAAAATTTCATCAAAATCGGGTGAACCGTTCACGAGATATAAGCGTTTAAGTAAAAAGTTAGTGGTCAGGCGCATGGTCTCTGTCACCCAGAACCGCTTGTACGAATTTGATGAATTTAAAATGGGACCATCTACAGAACGTCTCCTATATGTGTGCAAAAATTCTTAAAAATCTTTTTAGTAGTTTCTGAGATTTGCAAGTTTCAAGGAATATTTTTAACAGCTCAGGAGGTTATACTTACCACCTGAAACTTTGTACCAGTAGTTTCCGTTGGTTATTCCGTCCGGAAAGTCGTTGCCGCACGCAGTGCCAGAAGCCATCTCCGGATTCCACCAAGCGTAATCCTTGGCCAACTTCACAAAGAACGCATTATCCAGCGTCAAACTGGCAACGCCGTAATCCTCGTAGATGTCGGAACTGTCAAAGGGATAGCTGGCAACGACGGCACCACCATGAAGGTTGCCAGAAAGGACGAAGGGGTGACTCAAGATGAACTGCATCATAGCCACCGTCTCTGGCTCGTGATGGCTGAAAAGAAAAACACTGTAGATAGCACGTCAAATATAACAAGAAAGAACTCTCACTCTCAAAATATCTCTTTCAACCAACATCAATATCGTTTTTATTTTTCTTTTCTTTTTTTTTGAACATGATGTTTATATTTGAATTCGAACAAAATCCTGGATTAGCAGACTGAGCAGACTATCTACTTGACTGCCAACACATGTTATCCGTTTCTTTTTGAAAAAAACGATAAAGCAAGTCTGTATGACTGTCAAGCATATTCTGGCTGGGAGAAGAGTAGAAGACCAGTGTCTCGCTAGAGGACTATAAACAAGGAACACACTAGCCAACCCTTACAAGCCAGGCTAGCTTGCAGTTTCCTAAGGGTTTAATGGCTTGTAAAGAAAAAGTCCAAGACCTCACTATGGTTGATCGCACATGGATATATGTGGTTCAGGATGAGCCAACTTTGAAATAAAGTTGGCTGGAGACCATCACTCAACCCCCCCCCCCCCCCCCCCCCTCAGCCATAGCCAAGCTGGCTACAACAACAACAACTGTCAAGCATGCTTGATCATCTAGAGAACTTTGCCTGTTACCTGTCAGAATAATTGTCCTGAAAACTGGTCTGGGAAATTTCGATTCAGATCAACTCCATGTGCGTTTTCTCTCCCCACATAGTTAAACAGAGACTCACAGAGCCCTTCTTCTGATGTTCTGAAGCCATCGGGATTGATGGTAGGAACAATCCAGATATCGGTTGTGTTCAGCAGACGAGAGACGCGGTCGTCATGTCTATCACTGTACACGAGATATTGTATCAGAAATACCTGGAAAACAGTCAGTCAATGGAAAACAGTCAAAATAATAAAATGGTTCTTTCTAAGAGCTCACTTTGGTTAGAATACTGTCATAATATTACTAGAAACCCTGAAAAATAGTTGAAAATTTGTAATACACGTACATTGTACAATATATCAGAACATAAATTATCTGGACCTCTGCCTCACAGTGTTGCGAGGTAGCTGAACTACTTTTTCCCTCCATTGGTCTCAAAATTTCCCTTTTTAGAATATATTTTCCCTCCACTACACATTGCATACATAAAATACCCATGCATGGTTGCATAAGTCATAACACGCCATTTTAAGGGCTCCTTTTCTAACCTCTTGTCAGATCAATGAAGCAATATAGAACACTGATAGTAATAGGATGAGTAACCACCTAGGCACTACTCAAATGTGATGCTGGGCTTTATCAACCCTACTCAGGCTGGGTGAGGGTAATTTGAGTAGTTGGTATGGTAAAGACAGTGTCATTTACAGGTTGAAAGCACCAGTTCCCTTTCAAGCACTGAAGTTAAACAACGTCGCGCATGGATGGTATTTGAATGGGTCACCATCCAGGTATCACCAGGTGATCCAGTGTAAATATTAGATTTTCAAAATTTCCCTTTTTTTGGACGAAACAAACAAAAATTCCCTCTTTCCCTTTCAGAATGAAATTTCCCTCAAAAAAGGGAAATTTCCCTTCAAATCGCAACACTGCTGCCTCAGTCCAGATAACACTCTCATAATTCCCAAATCTCCCTTTCAACCATAACGTGTAGATTAAGAAGTGTGGAAACCACCCCCCGCCGGCCTACATCTTCGCGTCCTCAGCACTAGACAGCGCTTGTATCGCCGGAGACGGATCCTCTCCTCGCCCCTCACAAAATTTCTTACCGGTACAAATGTAAACATAAACATAAAAAGTTCAATTTTTTTCAAGATCGAGATAGTTTCGGCATTTTTGCTGAAATAACAATAAGTAATTTTGATTTGAGCATTTTGAGCTTGGTTTTATGATAAAAATCTTTTCTAAATTAGTTGTCAGTACCTTTTTAACTGTTTGATATTATTATGTAACTGTTAAGCTTAATCGCAAAAAGGATACCGAGGAAGAGATTTGCAAAGTGTTACGTGTGGTGCTGTATGGAGCAGAGACGTGGACGATGAGAAAGAAGGAGGAAAAATATCTGGAGAGCTGCGAGATGTGGGTGTGGAGAAGACTAGAAGGAATCAAGTGGTCAGATAAAGCCAGAAATGAAGAAGTATTTAGAAGAGTTGGAGAGAAAAGAGAAATATTGAGAACCATGAACAGAAAAAGAAGCTGGCTGGGTCTCATACTGAGGAGAGATTTTCTGCAGAGAATCATCATGGAAGGAAATCTGGAAGGAAGAAGATCAAGAGGAAGAAGAAGGTTTGGAATGCTGACAAACATGCTGAATGGAAGAACATTTGAACAAATGAAGGAGTATTGAAATATGACATTAAACTCTAATAAAACACACTCATAATACAAAAGGATTGGTGGGACATCAGTTTTCTTTCCTTCCAACCTGGGTGTTTTCTGTACGAGAAACCACTGGGTTGAAAGGATCTAACTCTCATCAAAGCTGGCTTTCTTTTTTCAAGAAAAGTGTCATGAAAATTAAGTAATGATTTTTGTTCTTTCTAAGTCTGTAGACTTAAGAAGCAAGGGAAAAAATGTAAATATTTAGGGTGAAATTAATAATTAATAGACATTGATGACTTCAGCATTGGTTATCCTATGCTAAGTAATACGCAAATCTATAGACTTAGTGTCCAAGAGGTATTACAATTTTTTTTAATATTAACTTTGGCCTTAAGAAACAATACATTAAGGATGTTACAAACTTTTTTTCTAAAATATTTTGTTTTGCAAGTTTACATTTTTGTTTCCATAAGTTGCAATGTTTTTTCCTGTATTGAGTGTAAATCCATCTAATTTATTTTATACAAAACAAAAAAAATTGCGTGTGTTCCCTGAACTGTGCTAGAGAATGTATATTGGTATCTAATTTCTTATACTTTACTTATTTTATGTTGATCAACAAAATAATGAAAATATAAGTATGTTACATTTGTGTATAAACATGATAATACCTATTAATTATATCTTTTCTATTTGATAAAGTTTGCAGGAAGGTTTAGACACATTATAGTTAGTATCATTATTAAATTTACTTTGGTTCATATGGGCTGTGTGGGCCCCAGAGCAATAAGAGTGCAATTACCTCCACTACAGTACATAATTATTAGTAGAATAGTAAATAAGTTTCTTTGTGTTATTATATCACTATTTCAGTGGGTAGCATGGAACTAAAGAACTTGCACAAGTTATCTTTTAATATACAATAGCTTGATTTGACCATAATTCCACCAATGGTGTCTGCTCACAGTACTCACATCAAAGCATCTATTTAGCCAGCGTCGATGGCATGTTGAATACACCGGTTCCCTTCAGAACACCGAAGTTAAGCGACATCCAGCGAGGTTAAGACTTGGATGGGTGACCATTCTAATTCTCGTGACGCTGGCTTTTCCCGGCCCCACTCAGGCTGGGTGAGGTCAATGTGAGTAGCAGGTTTGTGAGTTTCCTGCGAATGGAGGGTAAAACCCCCGTCGTAATATGACCATGGCAGTTGAAAGCGACGTTAAACCCCACTTAAAAAAAAAAAAAGCATCTATTTATTTTTATCTCACAAGGTATATGAGTGGACCCCAGGCATTCAATTATAGAGAGAAAAATTATTGTCTCACTGGGTATCGAATGCAGGTCACTGTGTATGCAAGCCTAGTATGCTACTCACTCAGCCACGATTACAACTAATTCTTCCCATAGAATAATAGATATCAAGAAGTGCAGTAATCTCTTTAGCAACTTCTTTATAAGTTGGATGTTGTCTCGAGACACCCTAATAAAATAATAAATTAATTACTTTAATGAGACACAAAGGAAAACTATTACTTGGTATCGCTAGTAAATCATATTGTTAGTATTTTGTAATAGGAAGTATTGGGTATATGTATGTACAACATGTTTAAATTGTGCATTTTTTATTGAGGAAAAATGTACGTGTCAATCGGGATTTGAACCCTACCGTTTGTTACCATTCAGATAAAATAATTGAGTAGGTAACAGTTACCTACTTACCTGATGCCTATTAATTAATTAGTTACCTATATGTTGTGTGGCTTATTTCTCATTGAGGAATATTACACAGAAGTTTTTGAAATTTCCTTTATAAACCATTTATACTTCAGGTTAACAGAGTTTTGAACTTTCTAATTTACCTAAATAAGGGAAACGATATTCCCATCTTAAAAAAAAACAGTAATACTGTCGTGATAATAGTGCTCGATTAGGACTATCATGTCCCATTATTCAAACAATAAGTCCAACGTAATATAAAAATTCTGCTCATGTCACATCTGCATCGCCAACTCTAGGATGTGGAGAGTGTCGCCTTATCCACAGAGCCATCATATCATCTCATTGGAAAGAATTAATAACACGTTATGAAGCTATCGAGACAGCCCGCGAGAAATATTCCGTCTGCGGCGATGGTGTCGCGCTATGTGGCGTGTCCACGAAACTGGGGCTCGTTTCCACACTTATTAATCTACACGCTATGTTTCAACCATCACACAACGCACTCTGACTGGCTATTGCGTTCAAAATAACCAATTAACCAATCAGAGAAAGATTTGAAATGATTACGTACTTTATGAAACAACGACTTTCCCTCGCTAGCTAACGAGGGAATGCTACATTAATTTTGGGTACTCTGCCCAGTCGAAAATCATAGTAAGAGATTTTTTCACTGACTAAAGAAATTGACTTTCATTGGCTGCATTTAAACGGAAATTTCGCGGAGTGTTCAGTGGGTAGATACCTAAGAAATATTATGATCTCATCGTTAATATTAAAAAAAAAATGAAATAGGTGGGAAAAGAGGTAGTTCAAAGGGGAGGCACCGTTTTCCGTCCCATTTACCTTTTTTTCACCTTATTCCGTCCCGTCGATTCCGTCCCGTCAATATTTTAACACCTCATTCCGTCCGGTCATCGTAAGGGTTCAATACCCGATTCCGTCCCATATGTTCCGTCCTATATACATAAATAAATATATAAATTCAACATTTTTCATCCGTTTATTTTCAATCACGTAAAATAAAAAAATAAAGGCCATGCCTAGGGTTCATAGTATGGTTAGGTAAAATACAATGAAGGCCATGCCTTGAGTTTATAGTAGGGTTAGGTAAAATACAATGAAGGCCATGCCTTGAGTTTATAGTAGGGTTAGGTAAAATACAATGACGGCCATGCCTTGGGTTTATAGTAGGGTTAGGTAAAATACAATGACGGCCATGCCTTGGGTTCATAGTAGGGTTAGGTAAAATACAATGACGGCCATGCCTTGGGTTTATAGTAGGGTCAGGTAAAATACAATGAAGGCCATGCCTTGAGAACTTGTACATAGCCTAATACATAATATCAGGTTACTTATGTACATAGTACATAGGTGCATAAGATAAGTGACGGGACGGAATTCAGTGATTGATCTGAGAGGTTCGGGACGGAATCGAGTATCGACTACCTGAGAGAAAAAACTCGCGGGACGGAATCAGGTGTCGTCCAGTTCAAAGATGAGATGGAGAGACAAAGTTGAAGAAGATCTAAGAGAGAAAAACTGAAGAATAGATGACACGCTTAATAGAAAGATATGGAAGGAAAGGATTCATGGAACAAATGCCGACCCCAAGTATTACAATCTTCAATTGTAAAATAATATTACTAATAAATAAAATTATTATTATTAGTAAAGAAGAATATTTTCTTTGAACTAGACGAACTAAATCATCACCAAGTACTCTGTCAAAAAAGTCAAGAATTAAAATGGAAATATGATGAGAATAAGAAAGAAATATTTCAAGAAAAACTAAGGGAAAACCTTTGTGATAACAATACAAATCCAGAAGAATGCATAAGAGTTCTTCAAGAAGTATGTACAAATATTTTACTGGTTCCAACAGTATACTGGTGGAACCAGGAAATTGCGGATAAAAGAAAGATGTGTCACACCCAGAAACGAAAAATGGTTCGTATAAATAAAATAGAAATGCAACAGAAGAAGATAAAAAAGGAATACGAGACCGGTACTATGAAATAAAGGAGATCTAAGAATGGCGATTAATAAAGCAAAGAAAAAGAAATGGGCAGAAGTCTGTGATGACCTAAATCGTGACATATGGGGAAATGGATACAAAATAGTATGTAAGAAATTCAAACTCCTCCCAACCATTGCACTTAAACCAGAAGACAGAATGAAAATAGCAAAGGAATTGTTCCCTGAACACGAAAAAGAGATCTGGAGTAGAATTGAAGTAGCAGAAGAAGATATACCCCCATTTACCCTAGAAGAAATAGTAAATGCATTCTATAAATTAAGAAATAAAAAAGCACCTGGTTTGGATGGTCTGAATGGAGAAGTGTTAAAAACCTTTTTTGAAGCCACCCCAGATTTTTGCCTAAAACTTTTCAACAACCTTCTTGTCAGTGGAACTTTTCCAAGTATTTGGAAAACGGCAAAATTGGTGTTACTAGAAAAAGGAAAGAAAGACGACACAAACAAAATGTCATATAGGCCCATCTGCTTACTAAACGGACTAGGAAAAGTATTAGAACATCTGCTGAAGAGAAGATTGATTATAGAACTACAAGAAAAAGGAGATCTGTCAGAAAACCAATATGGCTTTAGAGAAGGAAGGTCTACAATGGATGCTATTGGACAAGTGATTAAAATTTCAGAAAAAGCCAAGAAAGAAAATAAAATATGTGCAATGACCCTACTGGATGTTAAAAATGCTTTTAATTCGATACCATGGAAAGGAATATTAGAAGAAATCAGAAGAAAGGGAATATCGGGATATTTAATAAATATGTTATCAAGCTACTTGGAGAATAGGATGCTGAAGGTCGATGAGGAACTCGAGATGGATCTGTCATGTGGCGTTCCACAAGGCTCCGTAATGGGGCCCTTATTGTGGAACATATACTATGACCCATTGTTAAAACTAAAGATCCCAATTGAATCACAAATCATTGCCTATGCTGATGATATTGCAATTGTCACCCATGGAGAAAATAGAGAGATAATTGAAAAAAGTATTAATAAAACTGTAAATAAAATTACAAAATGGCTTCATGATCATAAATTAAAACTAGCAGAACATAAAACAGAGGTAGTTCTTCTGGTCAGCAAGAGATCCTGTAGAGAGATAAATGTAAAAGTTAATGAACTGCAAGTAGGATCAAAAAAAGCTGCAAAATATCTTGGAGTCTTTCTGGACCAAGATCTGAAAATGGGAGAACATACCAGAAAGGCAGTGGAGAAGGCAGGAAAAACAGCCGCAAACCTGGCACGTCTTATGCCGAACATAAAAGGACCAGATAATCAAAAAAGAAATATCCTTGCCACAGTGGTGTATTCTAGTCTCCTGTATGCTGTACCAATATGGGGAAAAATAACTAGATGGAAGAAGTATGTCAATATGTTGGAGAAAGTACAAAGGAAGATAATGCTGAGACTAGCAAGAGCATACCGTACATCCTCAACTACAGCCTTACAGGTGATAACGAGCTCCATTCCAATCGAATTAATGATAGAAGAAAAAATGAGAATTTATGAAATGAAAAAAAGAAACGCAGAAGAAGAAAGTGATGGTGAAGAAGAAATATCATCAGAGGCTAATGGAGATGAAAATGAGGAATCTATTAGACAAGATATCTTAGAAAATTGAAAGAGAAATGGAGCAATGAAGCAAATAAAGGACAATGGACAAAGAAGTTGATACCAAATATTGAAGAATGGATCTCGAGGAATCATGGAAAACCAACATACGAGTTAAGTCAATTCATCACAGGACATGGAAGTTTTGGAAGTTATTTGTTCAAAATAAAAAAGACAAGGAGTGAAGCATGTCTTTACTGTCAGCATCACTCAGACAGCCCGCAACACACCATCTTCGACTGTATTCGTTTCCTAGACTATCGCCGGAAATGCAGGGACGAAACTGGAAAGACATTGACACCAGAAAACATTATTAAAGAAATGCTCTCTAGTGAAAATAACTGGAATTCAATCAGTAATATGATCAAGGAAATAATTAAAATAAAACAAAAGGATGGAAACAGGACAACTCCCTTAGAAACCTAGAAAAAAAAATAAAATAATAATAAATAAAAATAAAGCTATAACAGACTTTATATGGAAATAAATTAGTATAGAAGTAAAGAAAGAGAGAAGAGCTAAAATAAGAAGAGAACACCCTATGAAAAGGGACCAAACACCTGCATTTGAAGTAATGTTTTCCCAAACGGTTCCGAATGCAGGTGTTTTAAAATGAGAGGAAGGTTTTAGTGGGTAGGTGTGCACTGTTTCCAGCACAAATCCCACACTGTTCATCATGCTCCCACATGATGTTCGTCTTCTGAAGATTTCCCCCTCTCAAAAACAAAAAAAAAAACAAAAAAAAAAAGTAAAGAAGAATAATGATAGCTAACCTCCTTACTAGCAAACATCTGAAACTAGATACAATAGATTCCAAAATAAAGAAGACCTTTATTTGCAGTTTTTAACCTATAAATGTGAGATATGGACAGTAGGAAAGTCCGAAATATAATGACTAGAAGCAGGATATTAAAAAACATGACGGAAAAAAAATTGATGAAAGTAAAGTTGAACGAAAGAGTATTAGAAAATGTGAAAGAGAGAAAGTATTTGATAGAAACTATTACGAAGAGAAAAATCAACCTCAAAAGATATATTATGTATTGAGCCTCAATCAGTGCCTTACTAATACCTTTGAGGTAAAATTGATGGACAAAAGAACAGAAGGAGAAGAAAGTATTCGAAAAAAAAAAAACCAAGGCAATCTTAACAAGTCTTTAAAGTATGATGATGGCATTTGATTCATCCAGCCGTATTCATAAGAAGAATCAAAAGCTTTTCTTGCGAAATTTGAAGTAATTGCTTCAGTCAGTATTCATAAAGTTTTGAGCAATTGCTTTTAATTGAAAGGAAAAGCTTTTGGAAGTAAATGCCACGTGGATATTCATAAAACTGGATCATACTTTTCCTTTTATTAATAATAGCTCCTCTAATTTGAACATGGATCAATTGATTGTGAAAGAAGACATTGAGAGCCTAATTATACATGGGATTTAAACAAAGATGCTGTCTAAATGAAGGATTGTTTTTAAAATTATAATATCTATTGTTACAGTCTTTTTGACTTATATAAATATTCTTCTTATTCTTCTTCTTTTATTCTGTCTTATCCCGAAGAACGCCTCACTCAAAAGAATGATTATAATTAGCTAAAAATAAATGATATCAAATTGAAAACACCTTACCCCTTCTCTTTCTATATCTCTGCACTCCTCTCTGAATTTATTCCCCTTGTGTTTATCTTTCTTTATCATTTCTAGGGGTCATCCCAAACTTCATTTCTCTTTAAATTTACTTGTTGCACGGCAATAAAAAATGGCGGTCGCGGTGTAATTTTCTCGATTCAAATCAAATAAGTTCCGAAAAATCATACTCCGACCGCCATTTTTTATTGCCCTTCAACAAGTAAATTTAAAGAGAAATCAAGTTTGGGATGACCCCTAGAAAGGATAAAGAAAGATAAACATAAGAGGAATAAATTCAGAGAGGAGTGCAGAGATATAAAAAGAGAAGGGGTAAGGTGTTTTCAATTTGATATCATTTATTTTTAGCTAATTATAATCATTCTTTTGAGTGAGGCGTTCTTCTTTTTTTAACCACGAAGTGGTGTTTTTGGGGATAAAGAAATAGTTTACCATCAAGGCGTATCCTACTGTCTCATCCCCGTGCATATTGGCCACGAATTTGAACATGGGCTTGAGATTTTCCCTCTTCTCGCGAACATTTCGACTGATCTCCACTACATAGAGTGGCGTTTCTTCCACGCTAAGTCCTATTTGGTCCAGTTTAACAATATTAGAATATTTTTCGTTCAATTCTTTTAGAAGTTGTTCCAATTTCGTTGAATCGTAATACTTGTCCAGCTTTATTTCTTTGGGAGGGTCACCAACAAATATGGACGGATTAAGTTCAGCGCGATCGGAAATATCAAAGTCTTCCTCGTACAAATCTTGCGCCAGATATGCCTCGAAAATAGTTGCCAGAAGCAAGACCACTAAAAATTGTGAAACCATATTCAATCACTCGCGATTAGACGAACACTTGTGAACGAAACACCTCAGAGATCTTAATTAGTTTCAAGCAATGTTTGTGAAAGGACGATAATCAAGCGCATTGGTTGATGTGATTCTTGTTTATATCGGATCGACATTGATTTTTATGTGCCCGTGCTTATCAGAAAACGAATGGTTATTAGTAATCAATTTTATGTGTAAGTTTTAGTATTTCACACACTAATTTGGTTTTTTATAGCCATTTTTCGTTTTTCTTAGTAAGTGCAAGAGTACTCAAACAGGATGGTATATTTTTTGTAGGTACATCTCTTTTTTTTTCTCTTCTCACTTTTCTGTTTATACTGATTTAAGACTAAAGCAACTAATTTTCTACACCTTATCTTATATGTATTTAGAGAAATGATTTTCTAAACTCACAGGTCAAAATGTGCCAAATTTAAAGAAACATTTGTAAATCCATCAAAGTTGTATCAATCTTAGAACGACCGAAAGTTTAATGCATTCATGAAAATCATGAATTCTTTTTAAAATTCTATTTTTTCTTTTTTTTAACTTGTTTTTGAATGTCGGCTGCCACCACCTAAAATCAATCACTTTGTATAATAGAAAAAACACTGCCAATTATGGACATAATACTTCCTCGTGATTGTTTCACATTGTATACACGCGAATTTTGAGATTTTATACTAAATTACTTGTATCTCCAAAACGACTTAACCGATTTTCTTCAAAAAAAAAAAAAAAAAAAAAAAAAATGTATGGTAGAAAACCGTTTTTTCTACATTCTAGATTCCACAAAAAATTCTGTATCGGCAAGTCGTCATCCTTATTTTTTGACTTTTTCGGATTTTCTTAAATATCAGAGTTAATTTATATTTAATTTAAAAATAAATATGCCAGCGTCGATGGCATGTTGAATACACCGGTTCCCTTCAGAACACCGAAGTTAAGCGACATCCAGCGAGGTTAAGACTTGGATGGGTGACCATTCTAATTCTCGTGACGCTGGCTTTTCCCGGCCCCACTCAGGCTGGGTGAGGTCAATGTGAGTAGCAGGTTTGTGAGTTTCCTGCGAATGGAGGGTAAAACCCCCGTCGTGATATGACCATGGCAGTTGAAAGCGACGTTAAACCCCACTTAAAAAAAAAAAAAAAAAAAAAAAATAAATAAATAAATAAATATAAATAGCCTATGTAAAACTATAATATCTATATACACTCATCATCAAAAAATTCGGGGCAAGAAAAATTTCAAAGTTGAGGATTTTTCTAATTTTTTCTCTACATCCTGTAGTTTTGCGAATGACACAAAAAGAAAGGTAATTTTGTTGTCAAGCAGGATCTATGTTTAGTTTTAAAAAGGTTTCACTACCTAAAAATAGAAAAATAAAATACTGCAAAAGGTCTAAATTCCATGAAAACATCAATTTTCAAAATCATTGTATTTTACTTTTCATAAGGTATTTTTTCACACGTGATTATGATTAGTATTTGGTGTTGCCACCTCTCGCTTCAATGACAGCCTGCATTCTGTTTCTCATCGACAGAATAAGATTCCTCACGACTTCCTGAAGAATATCCTGCCATTCGTCAAGGAGTGCTTGTTTGAGCTCCCTGTGGTTCTGGGGGGGTGGCTTTCGAGCGCGGACCCGACGTTTTAACTCGTCCCATAGGTGTTCGATTGGATTCATGTCGGGGCTGTTGGCGGGCCAGTCCAGCGTGCGAATGCCAGCCTCCCGAAGAAAATCTGTAACCACTGGCGTGTGAGGTCTGGCGTTATCCTGCATAAGGATGAAATTGTTGCCGACTTGGTCTGCATAGGGAACAATATGCTCTTCAATTATCTCGTCAATGTACCTAACTGCAGTCAAAGTGCCACCTTCACCTCCACAGTTGATGATAACCAGGTTTGTTTTTCCTTCCAACGAAATCCCTGCCCAGAACATGCAAGAACCACCACCAAAACTCACAGTTTCTTGGATGCAACAGGGGATGAAGCGTTCTCCAGGCCTCCTGTATACTCTTTTCCGCCTGTCATTGAAATACAGGCAGCACCGGCTCTCATCCGAGAAGAGTACACGCCCCCAATCTTCATCTGTCCAATTCACGTGTTCTCGTGCAAATCTCAAGCGCAGTTCTCGGTGTCGTCTGGTGAGTTTGGGGCCTGCGGCTTTCCTTCTTGGCCTTAAATTTTTCTCCTTCAACCGTCTTCTAACTGTTGACGAACTTACATTGTCGTCATGATTTGTCGAGAGCACTTGTTGGAACAATGTCTTCCTTATGCAGGATAACGCCAGACCTCACACTGCACGCGTGGTTACAGATTTTCTTCGGGAGGCTGCCATTCGCACGCTGGACTGGCCCGCCAACAGCCCCGACATGAATCCAATCGAACACCTATGGGACGAGTTAAAACGTCGGGTCCGCGCTCGAAAACCACCCCCCAGAACCACAGGGAGCTCAAACAAGCACTCCTTGACGAATGGCAGGATATTCTTCAGGAAGTCGTGAGGAATCTTATTCTGTCGATGAGAAAGAGAATGCAGGCTGTCATTGAAGCGAGAGGTGGCAACACCAAATACTAATCATAATCACGTGTGAAAAAATACCTTGTGAAAAGTAAAATACAATGATTTTGAAAATTGATGTTTTCATGGAATTTAGACCTTCTGCAGTATTTTTATTTTCTATTTTTAGGTAGTGGAACCTTTTTAAAACTAAACATAGATCCTGCTTGACAACAAAATTACCTTTCTTTTCGTGTCATTCGCAAAACTACAGGATGTAGAGAAAAAATTAGAAAAATCCTCAACTTTGAAATTTTTCTTGCCCCGAATTTTTTGATGATGAGTGTACATACATACATGTGGTCAGGCGCTTGGTCTCTTTCACCCAGAACCGCTAGTACGAATTAATTTAATTTAAAATGGGACCATCTACAGAATGTCTCCTATGTGTGTGCAAAATTTCATCAAAATCCGTTGAGTAGTTTCCGAGATTTGCGCGTTACAAGGAATATTTTTAACAGACCAACGGATCGACAGACCGACACAAAACCAAAGTTGCTCAGGAGGTTATGAAACGTCCAGAAAAAAAAATTGAAATCGGAGCAAAAAAATATTTTTTTTTTTACAAAACTGAACACAATACTTCTGATTTCTAATATTAGAAATTTCTCGGAAGTAATAATATTTTAAAAAAATCAAGCAAATTCAAAGGTTCTTTTTTATTATTAGAGCTTAACGTCGTTTTTCAATCGCATGGTCATACAAGACGGAGGTGTTACCCTCCATTCGCAGGAAACTTACAAACCTGCTACCCACATTGACCTCACCCAGCCTGGGTTGGGCCGGAATGCCAGCATCACGAAATCTTCACCTCGCTGGGCGTTGCTTAAAACTTCAGTGATCCTACGAGAACCGGTGCGTTCAACGCGCCAGCGACGCTGGCAGCAAGGTTTGTTAGAGTGTTATTTCTAAAATACAACGAATTCTATCCAACGCAGCCGCAGCCTACCCAACTGGCATCTTTTTTTTTTAAAAAAAAAAAAGATGAGTGTTTCACAGCCGTTTTTATTTCGTAGCCATGAAACAGGAGCTACTGTAGACGCTTGTGGTCTGTGTTGTAGCCTGCCCATCCCGTAGTATGCCTCCTCTCTGAAGGGCGAGAAGTGACACAATACTTCCCAATTAGGTGCTGGGTCAACACGAGCGCACCGGAAGGTATCCCTTACAAACAATTGTAACCAAAGTAAGAATACAAATTTTTGTCGGCACGGGGGATCGGACCCGGGACCTTCCGCATGGCAAGCGAGTTAATCGCGCGCTTACAAAAATCTAACTGAACATCTTTGTATTGGTAGCTTGGAGGCAAGACGAATTTTTTTCAAACTCACATTAATTTGTTCATAGACTCACAAATAACAAAATAATTTGTCCAGGAATAATAAAGAAAATACAATATAGAGTTTCATAAAAGCCTTAATTTTTAATAACATTACCCTTTAATGTAACTACAAAAACCTCAGCAACAGTGACTTCTACTTAACACTATGGCAAAGACCTGGAAACCACCCATTATTTTCCACACCAGTAAATCGTCCTCCTGTATATCTGGAGTCACCTTTGATATCTTCCCTGGACTTGTATGTAACTACTGTGTCGACTAGTTTAGACTGAGCAACAAGCGAGTCTCTATTTAAAAAAGTGTAGAGAAATCTTAGATATAGATTTAATGGAAATAACACTCTACATTCAAAAATATATACTTGAAGAATGAAAAAAATTGTTTCACATTGTATACACGTGCGAATTTTGAGATTTTATACTAAATTACTTGTATCTCGGCTTAACCGATTTTCTTCAAATTTGTTTATAGGGTGTTTTATAGGGTGGCGTCATCGTGAACGATGTTGGCCAGACAGTGGAGGAATGACTCAGCACTTCTACCACTGTCTTTACAAGGAGGCTAATAATTGACTAGGGCTCCCAGAACCAAGACAATGCTGGTCTACTCCTTTTTTATAGTCCCACATACAGTCCCCCAGCCAGACAGCTGGTCTCCTCCCTGTTTATAGCCCCCAGCCACACTGCCTGGGTAGGGCCGGAAATGCCAGCCTCACACAAAATAAAAAAAATAAGAAACGTCTTTAAATCCTGTGTTTTGCAAGATTTCATTCTTCTTTCCACTAGAGTACAGAAAGAAAATACGCCAATAATAATTAAAAAGAATATAGATCATTATGTAATAGACATTTAAAATTAGGTAGATAAATGGTAGGTAGATGTATTTCAGATATAAGAAATGATTGTTAGACATATACAAACATTACTATGGTAATACCTGAAGGTACTGAGCAGTACACAGTACATTAATAATAACAAAACTGTTAAGGGGAAGGTAACCACCAGGCGAGGTTAATGCTCAAATAATGTTCTACCACCTAACCCTCAGAGACTTATTATGTGGTCACAAACTCAGATTAATGAGGAAGAATTCAAGCACTGGGTGGGATTCGAACCAAAGGAATTCCTACGCTACCTGGATTACCACACTAGCACGTTAACCACTTGACTACCAGGGCACTAGTTCAATACAGATCGATGTGTCTTGAAAAACTATAGCTGACTATGGCCCCTCTCATTGTTTTTGTTTATTTGGCAATCAAAGTTTTTTCTTTCTACATCACATTCCATTCAATTTGTGACAAATAATAATAAATATTTAATAATAGATGATAATAATTTATTGTAGGTCACAATAGATCTTACTAGGTCGCAGTGTGAATTGCATGGTGTTTCATCTGCAACCCTACAACCCGGTCTCATAATAAAAACACTTTTATATGTCACATTAGGATGTCTAATAATAACATCATGTTCAAAAAAGAAAGAAAAATAATAATTATGCCACACAATTTTGAAAAATGCCAACCCCAATAGCAACAGAAGCTAATATGGGATAATGGTAAGGGATATAGATATATGTCACATAGTTTTGTCATAATAATAAATCACGAAGTGATATTCTATGAAAATAAAACTTGATCTAATATGTCATCAAAGCATTTTTTTAATTTTTGAAACTTGCCAAGATTTTTAATGTTAACTTTTAGCGTTGGTAAATAGCAGAATAATGGTAAATGTCATGTCCAATCCTCAGTTTGATTTCTGTGCTTGAGACTCCTTTCTGCCATGGGCAAATGATTTTCAGTTTAGGAGAACTTGGCATTCATTTGATATCAGTTCCTTTTTAGTTTATCAGTTTTTGAAGGAATCTAATTTTCTTGGTGTCTTTTGCACACGAAGTGTATTTTTGGGGGATTTTATTTACTCTGAGCTGTAGGTAATAATGTTATGAAATAAAAACAATGTTCATAATATTATACAGGGTGTCCTTTAGTTAGGACCTATGTATTTATCTATTTTTTTTTTTTTTTTTCCATTTTATTGTTTCCATTTTTCTATTTTTTTATAATAATTGAATGGGTGAGTAGAAAAACCAGGAATGTCAAAAATCGACTTTTCAGGAAAGCAAAAATAAGACAAATATTATCATGATGCTAATGCTAATGAGTATGCTTCCCCCACTTTAAAATCGAAAAAAAATTATACTTATAAGGGGTAGTATTTCTCCTTCAAATTCACAGAGATGATAGAACATTCCTTCTTATTCTACGAAAAAAAAAAAAAAAAAAAAAAATCGATTTATGACATTCCTGGTTCTTCTACTCACCCATTCAATTATTTGTTTTGTACATATGCATAAATATATAATATATGCATAACTGTCTTTTTATCTAATAGAAAAGTTTTTCCCCCGGAGGGTAAAAAACTATTATTTTGGGTCTTGCGTAAGCTTGACCCAGATGAGATTTCTTTTGCTGTTTTGACCTAAATTGTGCAACTTTCCTCTAACTTCCCCTCTTTTCCTGTTATAGTCACCTCCCACTTTTGGTTTTTCTCCTCAAACCTTGAACTTTAGCTCTGACTGAAGCGGTAGGGGGTAATCAGTACCTCATTTGCCGTTTCACCGGCAAGAACTTGTTCCTGGGTCAAGCTTACGCAAGACCCAAAATAATAGTTTTTTACCCTCCGGGGGAAAAACTTTTCTATTTTGGGGTCTGTGCTCCAGCTTGACCCAGATGAGATGTGTTTGATCTGCCGGTGTAAGTTCGAGTACTGTGATTTAAAGGAGTATAACATGAGTTATATCAATAAAACTAGAAGACAGTAGATTTTGTGTAGGGTGTTAACTAAACAGGAACACTTAAATCTATTTTCACTAATTGTGAGAGAAAGATAGATATGAATGTACAAGATTTACGTATACAGTATGTTTCAGAAAAGGTGGCCACCCCCTCGTAACTTTTGAACGCGACGGAATTCTTCAATTCTGTAAAGTCCTAGGTATAGGAAGTGCCCTATGGCCCATCCTGTGGTCATATTTATTTTTGGCCCCGGTCGGCCCTTCCGGCTTTTAGGCCATATTTTTTCATTTTTCTCGCGAATTTTAAATGGAATGCTATATTTTTTATTCCTGTTAATTAAAGTCCAAGTTAGGCTGAGTATAATGAGCTTTTAAAATTTTCAAAAACCTTATCAGGGGCGGAGCTAGTAGGGTGCAAGTTTCAAAATTGTTACACCCTGTATTTCAGCGTTAGTTAGATTTTTTAGTTTTTTTTTTATGTTCATAGGTTCAAAATATTGTTTTACACCATATGAAGTCAAAAAAAATATTTTTGTTTACTTCTAATCAGGGTCATAGTAAGGTTTTTGTAAAAGTACTTTTTTTCTCACGTCAATTTTTCCGTAAATTAATGGTGTTCTCGAAATTGGCATTTTTAGAGGTGAAAGTCTGCAGTGACATGTTTTTTATGCTTGAAATCGAAAGAAAACTTAACGGAGAAGCGATTAAAATCATAAAAAAAGCCATTTAACCTGCTAGTTTTTTCACGACAGTGTCCGGTAAAGTGGTTGAATTTCGTATTGGATTTTTTTGTTGTTGTTGAGGAAACACAATTGGCATAGAAAATAAATAATATCTAATAAGGGAATATTACTTCAATGAACATAACTAAATGCGAAATTAAATGAAAATTATTTCTTCTAAATCAGAGCCGGATATTTTTTTTTTCTCTCTCTCTTTCTCTCTCTCTCTTTTCGCCTCTTTAAAATAATTGAATTGGTTTAATTTTCACCCTCAAGAGTTTGGTACTTGACCTAGTCTTTTTTTCTCTTAAATTTCGAGATAATTAGATTTTTATTTTAGAGACCTGGTATTCATTACTAGCAACACCAGTATGATTTTTTTTTAAATTTGGGTTTAATATCGCGTTTCAACTGCATGGTCATATCATAACGGGGGTGTTACATTCCATTCGCAAGAAACTCACCAACCTCCTAAACACATTTATCTCACTCAGCCTGGGTTAGGCCGGAATGCCAGCATCACGAAGTCTTCTCCTCGCTTAACTTCGGTGATCCTACAAGAATCGTCGTTGCATTCAAAGCGCCATCGGACTGACTCCAGAAATAAATTGTCTCAAGAGGGGACCCCTAGGCCGACTTTAGAAGCAGCATTATCCGATAATTATTTTTGATACAACTTGAACTTTGAAAAGTGAAAAAAAGAGAGAGAGAAAAAAAAAAAAAAAAAAAAATATCCGGCACTGATTTAGAAGAAATAATTTTCATTTAATTTCGCATTTAGTTATGTTCATTGAAGTAATATTCCCTTATTAGATATTATTTATTTTCTATGCCAATTGTGTTTCCTCAACAACAACAAAAAAATCCAATACGAAATTCACCAACTTTACCGGACACTGTCGTGAAAAAACTAGCAGGTTAAATGGCTTTTTTTATGATTTTAATCGCTTCTCCGTTAAGTTTTCTTTCGATTTCAAGCATAAAAAACATGTCACTGCAGACTTTCACCTCTAAAAATGCCAATTTCGAGAACACCATTAATTTACGGAAAAATTGACGTGAGAAAAAAAGTACTTTTACAAAAACCTTACTATGACCCTGATTAGAAGTAAACAAGAATATTTTTTTGATTTCATATGGTGTAAAACAATATTTTGAACCTATGAACATAAAAAAAGTACTAAAAAATCTAACTAACGCTGAAATACAGGGTGTAACAATTTTGAAACTTGCACCTTACTAGCTCCGCCCCTGATAAGGTTTTTGAAAATTTTAAAAGCTCATTATACTCAGCCTAACTTGGACTTTAATTAACAGGAATAAAAAATATAGCATTCCATTTAAAATTCGCGAGAAAAATGAAAAAATATGGCCTAAAAGCCGGAAGGGCCAACCGGAGCCAAAAATAAATATGACCACAGGATGGGCCATAGGGCACTTTTCTATACCTAGGACTTTACAGAATTGAAAAATTCCGTCGCGTTCAAAAGTTACGAGGGGGTGGCCACCTTTTCTGAAACATACTGTATATGTACAAAATTATATGAAAGCCAAGTATTGGTATTGGTATAAGTAGGGCTGTCGGCCACGAAAGCTTTTTGTCACTGCGACCTTAAATAGATCTTTTGTGACATGCCCCTGTAACTCTAAAAGAGATCAAAGCTATTAATGTAGCTTAAGATTCTTTTAGGACTGATTTCGGTAACTTCTTTAGGTGTTAGAATCAGCCTTGAGAAGAGTTTCAGTCGAGCGTGTGAGGCTGCTCCACATTCACCGAGAATGTGTTTTGCTGTCTGTGGGGCCTCTTTACAGAGACTGCATTTTAGGTCTTGAGCAATGTCCATTTGTTCAGACGGTAGTTGAAGGTACAGTGGCCTGTTAAAAGCCAGTAAGGATTCCTCTTTGCTCAGACAGAGCATTTCTTTTGCTCTTTGGGCGAATAAGTTAGGAACGTTTTCGCCTGCCTGTGGCCGGGACTCATTTGGGAACTGTCTTAACCCATCCTGAAATGACAGTTCTAGATGCGGGTATAACTTTGCCCCGTGTCGTGATAAATAAAGAGTAACATAACTTTGCGCCCGCCCTCTTAGAAGAGAGTGAAATAAGTAGTCTAATCCATTTAACTGTATCTAAAAGAGGGTCATCTTGATTGTCATTGAGTTGCCAACCGGACTGTCTATGGGTAGTGCAATCTGTTATAGAACCGAAAGCGGCCCAAAAATTTACAGAAGAGTTCATGTCTTGAAAGCTTTCAGGCGATGTGCGAAGCAGAGTCAAGTCGTGAACTCTCCTTCCAGAAGCAAGAAGAAGTATCAAAGCTACATGGCGGGATACTTCAAAGTTGTTGGTCTCAAGAGGTGGATTGTTTCTGATCCATGAAATGAGAGTAGAAGTATCTCAAATTTCTCTATGCTCAGGAATAGCTTTTCTACTAATAGCTTTTAGAACTTGTTGAACAATTGGATTGCTAGGAAGTTGAGAAGCTCTAGATGGATCTGCAAAAGTACAGACTACTGATTTGTTTACTAGGATTGTACTAAAGGCCAGATTTTTGTAGTGCAGAGAGCATAGAAATTTGGCCACACAGGGGTCCGCAAAGGTTGACACAACCGATTTGTGAACGAGAATTGTACTGTACGCAAAGTTTTCAGTGTGAAGAAAGCTGAAAATCTTGCGACTTCCTGGGGGAAGGATTGTTTCGAGAAACATTCTTAACTGACGACCATGAGAGCCACCTTTCCCAAGGAGCTTTGTAGGTTTTTAACTTAGAAGGGCGCCAACTGGGGGAGCTTTTCCTGTGGACAGGTCTACTAGGCACTCGTTCAGATCCTTCAGAGTGATTGGTTGGTAAACTGCTCTCCTCAGCAGATCTGGGCGCCAGAACGCGTTTTCCCCAGGACAGAGCAATTATGATAAATACGCCATGAGCTGAGTTCAGCTGGTTCAGGACTCGAGGAAGCAGGGGAGGGGTAGGAATACCCATGCTAGCGGTAAGTTCCATTCTCTGAAGAGGATGCCTCTTTTAGAGACCTTGCTTGAACATCTCGAGCTGAGCGAGAAACGTAACATGGAACGACTGCCGACTTTGCTGACGCAAAGAAGTCTATGACCGGTTTTTCCCCAGACCCGAAATATAGGTGAAGTTAGCTGGAGGAGACGGTGCCCTTCGGGAATTAGATTTGAGCGGGATAGACTGTCTGCGATGTTGTACATCTCTGGGATGTACTCTGCTCAGAGAACAATATTGTTGACTGGCGCTATCCCGTAGATTTTCTCTACTCTCCTCAGGAGACTGATATATTTGGTCCCTCCTTCCTTTCTGAACAAGAACTAGTTTGTTCTGAAGATATTCCAAATATGTTTCTAAGGATATCTGCACTGCAAAGAGCTCCTTGACATTGATATGCCACTCTTTTTGGCTCCTTCTCCAAGAACCTTGGGCCATTTGGTTGCCTTCATCACTCCCCATCCACTGGCTGATGCGTCTTTCGTCACAAACACTTGAGGTGGACGATGAAAAATTGAGTTGGACGATGAAGCATTGAAATCCACCAACGAATCGAGATAGGACCATCGAAGAAATTTGACACAACATTAGGGGTTTGGATCTTGGGAGTCGCCTACTAAGTTTTCGGGTTGAGGACCTCTCACACCCAAAGCTCTTTTTCTTGTTATACCCGAGTTGCGGTGAGGGTGTTGAAATCGGGGGACAAGTATCCTCGTAGTGCGGCTTCTCTGAGGTCGTGGGCGAGGTTGAGAAGAAGAAGAGTGTGATTTCACAGCTTCGAGTAAGGCCTTGGGCTCAAACAATTAGTCTTCCGAAGAAGAAATTTCCTTCAGAATCCGACGCGGGACCTACATCGCTGGTACTGTTTCTCCGACTGGCAATCGTTTGGGATCTCTTTCCGCTTGCGTACTGAAGAAGCCTATCGGAAGTTCTTTAATCAGTCGTTCTTCAACGACTTCACAGATGGATGTGCCGCAACGATCTTGTTCGAGGCGTCTGTCAGTGCAGGACGTTGAAGAATTAAGCCGTGGGATAATATCCCAAAAGCTCCGTCCATATAAGCCAGGAGATCCGCTCATGCACTTGGCCTTCAGTTCCGAATTTGGCTGCAGGCGAGCAAAGATACCATAAGCGAAGATACCA
This sequence comes from Bactericera cockerelli, assembly GCA_024516035.1. Lineage (NCBI taxonomy): Eukaryota > Metazoa > Arthropoda > Insecta > Hemiptera > Triozidae > Bactericera > Bactericera cockerelli. The sequence continues at coordinate 6,852,957 of CM044959.1, forward strand.
TGTATCTAATGCTGTTCCAACTTGTAGAATTGAGATTCTGACATTTGCGGCTATTTATTTTAGCTTCAGGAGCTGGAAGAGGAACATCCGGCTCACGTTCTTTTACGCAGGGGGTAAAATCGAACGGAAGGTCTGGAGTCGCTATAACTTCCTCGTGCTCGCCATACAGGGGAGGAGCTTCCGGAAGAGAATAGTCACCCTCAGAATACGAGGCTTCCGAAGGGTCAGACGCCGACAACTCATCGTTCTGGACGTATCGGTTGAATATGAGTCGGCTAGAGCCTGGTGAAGAGAAAATTCATGGCGTCATTCATCCATCCCATCCGCCTGTCCTCTTGTTCTTGGAAGCGTTCGTCAAGAGTTTTTTGTGTCCCAGAATCTTCCGGAGACTCTATTGACAGGGACGATTATCTGGAGACTGGTATGGAAACATTTCCAACCAGGATTCTGTCCGCTGCTTCACGAGAAATGAACTCCGATTTTAGAGGAGTTACAGCCTGAGCCATGATATCGTGTGACTGCGATGATCCACGGATCTGCTTTTTCATATCCCTATAGTGGTATTCCTTCAAGACTGACGCACTTGGATCAAAGGCCCGAACTATATCCAGTGTGGGGAGGGCGAACCGAAGCTTGTTAAGGACTGTTGCATCCACTTCAAAGCCTAAGTCGATCGAGTTGATCAGCGTCCGATTCCTCCAGCCATCAGGTAGAAACTTCTTTGCCGCATCCTTCAGGCGAGACAGGACGTCATTGTCAGACGGCAGGTCACAGAAAGCTCCCAAAGACTACCGTTGGTAGTCAAGTGGATAACGCGCTAGTCTGGTAATCCAGGTATCGTAGGGATCCTTTGGTTCGAATCTCACCCAGTGCATGGATTTTTTCCTCACTAATTTGAGTTTGTGACCACATAATAATGATAAGACTCTGAGGGCTAGGTGGTAGAAAATGCTTTGAGCATTAACCTCGCCTGGTGGATAACTTCCACTAAAGCGTATTATTATAAGACGTTACCGTAGCCATCTGACAAGAACACTAGGCAAACAGTGAGTATTGACTGTATTTTATCTCTTGAACGGCTTAAATTATTGAGCAACGATGCAATATCCGAAGCAGGGCTCGACCAGAAAGGATAAGGGGGTCAGGGAGACGCGCCCAAGCGAAATGCAGACGAAGAACCATTTCACGGCTCAAATCCTGATCAACGGCTCGACTGGTTCCAAAGGTATAGGTACCAGGAGACAGGCAAGGGGTGTAGAGAGACGCACCTAAGCCAAGGAGGGAAAGAGTCCAGCCCACGGATCAAAAATTTGAGCAACGGCTCAAATGATACCAGGGGTCTAGGCACCAGGACAAAGGCAAGGGGTCTAAGGAGACTCACCCAAACCAAGTAAGGATTGAGTCCAGCACACGGCTCAAAATCTTGAGTGACGGCTCGACTGGTATCAGGGGAATAGATACCAGGAGACAGGCAAGGGGTCTAGAGAGACGCACCCAAGCCAAGAGGGAGGATAAATTCCAGTCCATGGCTCGAAATCTTGAGCAACTGCTCGACTGGTACCAAATGCATAGGTACCAGGAGACAGGCCGGGGGCCTAAGGAGACGCAGAAGGCTCAACCTATACTGAGAAAGCTCAGTAAGGGAACAGAAGGCTCAATCTATACTGAGAAGGCTCAGTAAGGGAACAAAAGGCTCAACCTATACTGAGAAGGCTCAACCTATACTGAGAGGCTCAGTAAGGGAACAAAAGGCTCGACCTATACTGAGAAGGCTCAGTAAGGGAACAAAAGTTTCAACCTATACTGAGAAGGCTCAGTAAGGGAACAGAAGGCTCAACCTATACTGAAAGGTTCAGTAAGGGAACAAAAGGCTCGACCTATACTGAGTAGGCTCAGTAAGGGAACAAAAGTTTCAACCTATACTGAGAAGGCTCAGTAAGGGAACAGGAGGCTCCACCTATACTGAGAAGGCTCAGTAAGGGAACAGAAAGCTCAATCATTACTGAGAAGACTCAGTAAGGGAACAAAAGGCTCAACCTTCACTGAGAAGACTCAGTAAGGGAACAAAAGGCTCAACCTTCACTGGAAAGGCTCAGTAAGGGAAACAAAAGGCTCAACATCTACGAGCGCGCTCAGTAAGGGTAACAGATGGTCAACCTATCCTGAGAAGGCTCATAAGGAACAGTATGCTCAACTATATGAGAACATTCCATACAGATGCAGAAGCTCAAAACCTATACTCGAGAGGTTCAGTAAGGTAACTGGAAGGCTTCAACCCTATATGAGATGCCTCAAGAGGAACCAGAAAAGCCAACTGTACTGAGGAAGGGTCGTAAGGGAAAGACGTTCAACCTATAACTGAAAGGCTCAGTTAAGGGAACAAGGTGCAAACCTTACTAGAGATGGCTCAGTAAGGGAACAGAAAGAGCTCAACCTATCTGGAGAAGTTAGTAAGGTAACAGAATGGTCAACCTGTATCGGAGGCTCTTAGGGAACAGAGTGCTCAACCTATATGAGAAGGCTCAGTAAGGGAACAGAAGTAACTGTAATGAGAAGGCTCAGTAGGGAACAGGAGGCTTAACCTACTGAGAGGCTCAGTAAGGATATAAAGGTTCAACCTGTACTGAGAAAGGCTCAGTAAAGGGAAACGAGTGCTGTACTATTACTGATTGAGGCTCAGTAAGGGAACAAAAGTTCCAACCATACGAGAAGGCTCAGTAAGGGAACAGGAGGCTCCACCATACTGAGAAGGCTCAGTAAGGAACCAGACAGCTCAATCATTACTGAGAAGGACTCACTAAGGAACCAAAAGGCTAACCTTCACCTGAGAGATCAGTAAGGGGAACAAAAGCCAACCTTCCACGAGGAAGGCTCAGTAGGAACAAAATCAACTCTACTGAGAAGGCTCATAAGGAACAATGGTTCACTATACTGAGAAAGGCCAGTAAGAGAACAGGAGGCTCACCTATACCGAAAGGCTCAGTAAGGCACAAAAGGTCTAACCTAACTGAGAAGGGGTTCAGTAAAGGAACAGAAGGCTCACCTATACTGGGGGATGGCTCAGTAAGGGAAAATCAGAAACTTCAACCACTGTACAGAGAAGGCTCAGTAAGGAACGGACGGTTCAACCTATACTGAGAAGCTCAGTAAGGGAACAAAGGCTCAACCTATACTGAGAAGGCTCAGTAAGGGAACAAAAGCTCAACCTATACTGAGAAGGCTCAACCTATACTGAGAGGCTCAGTAAGGGAACAAAAGGCTCGACCTATACTGAGAAGGCTCAGTAAGGGAACAAAAGTTTCAACCTATACTGAGAAGGCTCAGTAAGGGAACAGAAGGCTCAACCTATACTGAAAGGTTCAGTAAGGGAACAAAAGGCTCGACCTATACTGAGTAGGCTCAGTAAGGGAACAAAAGTTTCAACCTATACTGAGAAGGCTCAGTAAGGGAACAGGAGGCTCCACCTATACTGAGAAGGCTCAGTAAGGGAACAGAAAGCTCAATCATTACTGAGAAGACTCAGTAAGGGAACAAAAGGCTCAACCTTCACTGAGAAGGACTCAGTAAGGGAACAAAAGGCTCAACCTTCACTGAGAAGGCTCAGTAAGGGAACAAAATGGCTCAACCTCTACTGAGAAGGCTCAGTAAGGGAACAGATGGTCAACCTATACTGAGAAGGCTCAGTAAGAGAACAGGAGGCTCAACCTATACTGAGAAGGCTCAGTAAGAGAACAGAAGGCTCAACCTATACTGAGAAGGTTCAGTAAGGGAACAGAAGGCTCAACCTATACTGAGATGGCTCAGTAAGGGAACAGAAAGCTCAACCTGTACTGAGAAGGCTCAGTAAGGGAACAGACGGTTCAACCTATACTGAGAAGGCTCAGTAAGGGAACAAAAGGCTCAACCTATACTGAGATGGCTCAGTAAGGGAACAGAAAGCTCAACCTATACTGAGAAGGCTTAGTAAGGGAACAGAAGGTTCAACCTGTACTGAGAAGGCTCAGTAAGGGAACAGAGTGCTCAACCTATACTGAGAAGGCTCAGTAAGGGAACAGAAGGTTCAACCTGTACTGAGAAGGCTCAGTAAGGGAACAGAGTGCTCAACCTATACTGAGAAGGCTCAGTAAGGGAACAGAAGGCTCAAATTTTAATTACCTGTTGTGTCTGCAGAAGTCTCGAACGAAACACAACAAATTAACTTTTTAATTGGTCACACTTTTAGGTCTTATTAGGTCAAAAGACAAAAGAGTACTGATTACCCCCTACCGCTTCAGTCAGAGCTAAAGTTCAAGGTTTGAGGAGAAAAACCAAAAGTGGGAGGTGACTATAACAGGAAAAGAGGGGAAGTTAGAGGAAAGTTGCACAATTTAGGTCAAAACAGCAAAAGAAATCTCATCTGGGTCAAGCTGGAGCACAGACCCCAAAATAACACATTTAATAATAATATATGTTACAAGAATACAATCAAAAGAGTAGACTGAGATCGCAAATTTCACTTCTGCTGAGTATGGATCTGTACAAAAGAGGTGTGGGTTGGTTACAAACTGATAAGTCTGATAACTGATATCATAACTCTCGATTAACTCTGGTCTCTATTGATGTCAAAATACACCCTAGAATAAAATACGAGATAGATAGAAATCTTTCCGATACAGCAGTTTGCTAAGTTAAATAAACTAATAATCATCATCATCATAGGGTGAAGTCATCGTGAACGATTGTAGACAGACAGTAACTGAAGGAGTAACTGAAGTAATATTCACGTGGTTCCGGTTGACATTTCCCATGTGAAGGGTCATAGTCGGAAAGGTTTTAGTTGGTAAGAGTCCAACATTATCTGGCGAGCTTCGGTGATGGGTTTGCAGGGTTGAATTCTTCATCTCTGTACATCTGTCGCAGAAATTGCCATTTATCCATGAGGATTTCCTTCGCCGTCATATGACATTTACATGGTTTCCCAAAAAAAAAAAAAAAAAAGACAGACAGTGGAGGAATAATATAATAATAATAATAATGCTTTTTCTTTGTGTTATTATGTCACAATTTTAGTGAGTAGCGCAGAATCATAGGACTTTACCTCTTTAATTTACAATATCTTGTATTATTATTTTTGCCTATGATTCTGCCACTGGTCGCTGCTTCACATCAAAGCAGCTACTCATTTTTCCTCAAGAGGTATGAGTGGACCCCGAACATCCAAGTACAGAGCAGAAAAAATCCCAGGCCCCTGAAAGAGTTTTTGAAAAATAAAAAAATCTAGGGTACATGTGCTAATTATGCGGTTTCAGTTATGAATTTTTTTTTATACAGGGTGGTTCAAAAGTCAGAAATTGAGGTGTCAACTTTCGATTTTTAAATAGATCGACCTGAATTTTATTTAATAATTTTACTTCTAAATGATTTCTGAGTACTTTTTTAAACAAAATTATTACATACAGGGTGGTTTTTTTTCGACCAATTTTTTTTCTAAATCTTGAATAACTCAAGTTCGGTTAATTTTTTCGATAACAAGAAGAGAATGTGTTTGTGTAATGAATACACGCACTTTCAATTGGCATCAAAAAATTTTATACAGGGTGGTTCACAAGTGAAATAATGACTTAATTTTTTTTAAAACCGAGTTTTTTTAATTTTTTTATTAGGATTAATAATTCTCGTCTAATTTTACACATTTTTCGTTAGTCATATCGAAAAACCAACTAAAGTGTTGTACAGGTGAGACATAATTTTTGTAACACCCTGTATATGGGCAGTCAAAGAGACGCAAAATTAAATATAAAGACAATATATGCAAGAAAAACTTTGATTTTTAATTAAACTAAAAAGTTATGGTTTTTTAACTAATATTGTCGCATGGACCACCCTGTAGATATTTTCTTAAACTATCATGTAGGTAATCTAAGTTGTATAAAATTCAACGAACACTGCGAATCATGTGGGAAAAACAAGTAAAAAACACGAATTTGAAGCCATTTTCAATTTGGTGTCCACACTGAATGATTTTAAAACTTGAAATAAAAAGTAGGTAGGTGTAGACACAAAATTGAGTATGGCTTTTTGAATTCATTTTTTTTTCTTTCAGATTTGGACTCCTCGTTGAATTTTAGACAGTTTCGACTACCCATATGATGGTTTAAGAAAATATCTACAGGGTGGTCCATGCGACAATATTAGTTAAAACACCATAACTTTTTAGTTTAATTAAAAATCAAAGCATTTCTTGCATATTTAGTCTTTATATTTAATTTTGCGTCTCTTTCACTGCCAATATACAGGGTGTTACAAAAAAATTATGTCTCACCCTGTACAACACTTTAGTTTTGTTTTTCGATATGACTAACGAAAAATGTGTAAAATTAGACGAGAATTATTAATCCTAAATAAAAAATTAAAAAAACTCGGTTTTAAAAAAAATTAAGTCATTATTTCACTTGTGAACCACCCTGTATAAAAATTTTTGATGCCAATAGAAAGTGCGTGTATTCATTACACAAACACATTCTCTTCTTGTTATCGAAAAAATTAGAAAAAAAATTGGTCGAAAAAAAACCACCCTGTATGTAATAATTTTGTTTAAAAAAGTACTCAGAAATCATTTAGAAGTAAAATTATTAAATAAAATTCAGGTCGATCTATTTAAAAATCGAAAGTTGACACCTCAATTTCTGACTTTTGAACCACCCTGTATAAAAAAAAATTCATAACTGAAACCGCATAATTAGCACATGTACCCTAGATTTTTTTTTTTTCAAAAACTCTTTCAGGGGCCGAGTAATTTGAGGTGTCCAAGTTTGGTGGGACACCCTGTATATGTTCCAGATTTACTTTTTTTAAAAAAAAATTGAGATTACGAAGAAGGTGGTCTTGAAAAATAATATGTCACTAACTATTACACAGTGGGCTAGAAATCACACTTTTTATTTAAAAAGCAAATTGACTGAATTTTACTATCAAACACCTGGGCCGAGGTGTGAAGAACGCCTATACAAAGAAAGAGACAGCCCGGCAGAGTGTAAGGTTACGGAAAATATAGTTCCCATGCATTTCATGTACTTTCAGCCAGCGAAAAGTTCAACATGAATTTAAAAAATTGCAATTTCTATTGCAGAAATGGACTCTACGTTGAAAAATAAATTGTTTTGACTTCCTAGGCCAACGGGAACCCTATTTTCGAGACCCCCCAACAATCGTGGAAGACATGAAGAGATTCATTTTTTTTTCTACTATTTTTCATACGGATTCTTTGAGACCCGACTTTATGTCCTTAACTTGGAATTGAAGATTAAGTGAGCATCAAAAGGTCTTGATACGCTGATTACAAATTTATATATTTTTATTGGTTCCATTGGTCAACCGGTTGGTCCCTTTGTGAGCTCCTTTGGCCAATTCGGACCAATCAAGAATAATCTAATCACGTGGGGTATCAAATCAAAAGACTTGATAGGCTGCTTGCAATTTATAAATTTGGGTTTATCTGGTCCACCAGGTGGCCCCCTTTTGGGAACTTACGCGAGTTAAGAGTAATCGGATGATGTGGGGTTCCAAATGAAAGGTCTTGATGTGTAATTGTAAATGTGTATATCATTAACCTATCCAGACCTGGGACTCAAGGGGCCGAATTGGGGATCAAAATATAAATTGACCCTGGTAAAATTAAATAGCTACTGGTGAAACTATATCTTTAAAAAAAAAAACAACAACAAAAAATTTGGAATGTAAGCCAACTATGTACATTCACATTTTTACAGCTTATTTATTCATAATGTTATAGTTATTCATAATCTTTTAGTAGTGTATGAACCTATATTTTCGTACAAAAAGAACTGATATCCCCCCAAAAACACCATTTCGTGTTAACAAAAAAGAACGCCCCACTCAATAGAATTAGTATAATTAGCTAAAAATAAATGATATCAAATTGAGAACACCTTTACCCCCTCTCTTTCTAATTCGCTGCACTCCTCTCTGAATTTATTCCTCTTATGTTTATCTTTCCTTATCAGTTTATCACGTCATCCCAAACTTGATTTCTCTTTAAATTTACTTGTTGAACGGCAATAAAAAATGGCGGTCGTGGGGTTATTTTCTCGATTCATATCAAATAAGTTCAGAAAAATCATACTCTGACCACCAGTTTTTATTGCTGTTCAACAAGTAAATTTAAAAAGAAATCAAGTTTGGGATGACCCCTAGAAATGACAAAGAAAGATAAACATAACAGGAATAAATTCAGAGAGGAGTGCAGAGAATTAAAAAGAGAGGGGGTAAAGGTGTTCTCAATTTGATATCATTTATTTTTAGCTAATTATACTCATTCCATTCAGTGGGGCGTTCTTTTTTTTGTAACCACGAAATGGTGTTTTTGGGGGTTGATATTACAGTTGTATTTTATTGAAAAAATCATGACGAATAGCTGGTTGATGATTGGCAAATTGAGGCAAATAAAAAGAGAAAAAGATAAATAAATACAACATAATTATATCCTAACTAAAGGGCGGGGTTATTGCCTTTGGCAATCTCTTACACCCAACCCTTCTGTACTCTGTTTGCAATTTACCTTAAACGTGACTATCCTTGAATAGTACTTGACGCCTCACAACTGAAAGGCTTCTCACCAGTGTGAGTCCTCATGTGAATTTTTAAATACCAAGAGTGAGTGAAAGATTTTCTACAAACCTCGCAACTGAAAGGCTTCTCACCAGTGTGAGTTCTCCTGTGAACTATTAAATTACTAGATTGCGTGAAAGATTTCCTGCAAACCTCACAACTGAAAGGCTTCTCACCAGTGTGAGTCCTCATGTGTCTAGTTAAATTTTTTGAACTATTAAAAGATTTTCTACAAACTTTACACCTGAAAGGCTTTTCACCAGTGTGAGTCCTCATGTGTGTAGTTAATTTATCTGATACAGAATAAGATTTTCCACAAACCTCACAACTGAAAGGCTTTTCACCAGTGTGAGTTCTCCTGTGAACTATTAAATTACTAGATTGCGTGAAAGATTTCCTGCAAACCTCACAACTGAAAGGCTTCTCACCAGTGTGAGTCCTCATGTGTCTAGTTAAATTATTTGAACTATTAAAAGATTTTCTACAAACTTTACACCTGAAAGGCTTTTCACCAGTGTGAGTCCTCATGTGTGTAGTTAATTTATCTGATACAGAAAAAGATTTTCCACAAACCTCACAACTGAAAGGCTTTTCACCAGTGTGAGTCCTCATATGAATTTTTAAATTAATAGAATGAGTGAAAGATCTCCACAAAAATTACAACTGAAAGGCCTATCTCCAGTGTGAGTTCTCATGTGTCTAGTTAATTTACCTGATTCAGAAAAAGATTTTCTAGGACCTATATGTCTACTGTCCTGAGTCTTATATTTATTATTCTCTACTTGGAGTTCAGCATCATGATGGGTGTTCACTAGAGATGCAACTTGTTCTATATATTCACTGTCCTGTGGCTCACATTTAATATTATCTGTATGAATTTCAGTCCCGTGAAGTGTGTTTGAAAGAGGTCCTATAGATTTTATATGTCCACTGCCCTGTAGCTCACATGTAATACTATTTTTATCGAGTGCAGACAAATAAAGTGTGTTTGAAAGAGATGCATCTGTAGATTCTATATGCACACTATCCTGTGGCTCACATTTAATATTATCTATATGGAATTCATTCTCGTGAAGTACGTTTGAGAGAGGTACCTCTGTAGATTCTATATGTACACTGTCTTGAGGCTCATATTTGATATCCTCCAACACTGCTTCTCCATTACATGCACAAGGTGACACTGTGCAAAGCTTATCTTCAGTACTGTTTGTTTCTTTACTGTAGTCTACTTTGGCAATTATACATCCAGTTTTGTTGCAAAATCTGGCATGTTTCATTACACAGTTTAGTGAAGGCAGCATAAATCTACACAGCACACAAGTGAACCACGTGTTATCAAGATGTTTGTTCTCGTCATGATTGAGTGTTGAGCATTGCTTTTTGCAGCAGGAGGCATGACTAAAGTTCCTTACGAGAAGTTCTGTCTTGGGAGGAATGGTTTTGGTCACTCTGGGAACAAGAGATATAAAATTTTCACTTTACTAGTTGGCTGCACCCACTTTTCAAATCATCATACTCACAACCATCCATACATACATCACATGCAAACTGGAGTGTACACACACAACACACACACACACACACACAACACACACACACCACACAAACAGACGCACACACCAATGGCTGAAAACAACTTTTTTGGTATCCTGAGGCTATGATACGTCCAAAAATGTGAAGAACTGGCTAGGTCAAATTCATATAGCTCATGATTACCAAAATAACTGTCATTTTGCCATGTGTTTCACCTTCTCTCACCCATCTTGTTTTTTTTCTGCGGTTTTGCTGTTCCAATTTTGATGTCATTTATTAAGAAACACAACAGACATGTTTTAACTAAGGAGTGCCAGATATACATGACTTGCACATGTTTAGTAGAAGAAAAAAAATGTTGCAACTAAACTAAAGGTACAACTGATTTGCATGGCAAAAAACTTATTCATTCAAATTATCCTCCTCCAGCATGAGTAGGGTCGGAAATAGCCAGCACAACGTCTCATGCCATGATGACCATTGATATAATTTGAAACAGAGCGGTCAATATTTCTGTTATTGTGACAATTGACACTCTGCTGACAATTCCCGACATTACTCAGGCTGGATGATAGTACCCATTCTTAGTAGGGTTGGGCAACAGCTATTAAGTGTATCAACATACTAAAAATCATCAATTTTTTATGTTTAACTTGGTTCAAGATTGCTTTAAATTTAAGTACATGGATACCCAGCCTAATTAGAGTTGGGAATACCCAGCAGAACATCTATTGTCACGTAAACATGATTATTGACCAATCTTATTTCAAATCCATCTTTGGTCATCATGGCATTGGACATTCTGCTGGCTATTTGCGACCCGCGGGAGGTATTTGAGTCTAGTAAGCCTTGGAAGGCATAAAAATTATGAATCGTCATATCGGTGACATACTCTAAGATTTAGTATTGATATGCATACTTGTACTAATGTATACACCATATAATTTTTAATAAAATTCCCGTCATTATATGACCATGTAGTTATAGGCAACATTGAATGCAAATAAAATCAAAAATTAAAGAATTTCAGTATGTTGATGGATTTTAGACATATCGCCGCTGCAAACACAAACTGTCGTATCTGCAAATTTTCAGGAAGCGCACATAGTGGTTTGAAACTTCCTTTTTCACGTCACGAACTGTTGTATCTGTATCTCAACTCCTTCCCGAAGTATTCAAGTTTTAAGGTTAGTCGTATGTGAGTTTCAAAGATTCTCAGCAAGCACGAACCACTATGTGCGCTTCTTAACTGAAAATGGCAAAATTTGCAGATACGACAGTTTGTGTTTGCAGCGGCGATATCTTTTAATACCATCTCATCAGTTTAGTCAACAGTGGTTAAATTTGTGGCCAATTCACCTCTCATAAGAGAAAAGTACTGCTCGGTATGAATACTAATACTTACATGAAAAACAGACATCCACTATAATGGAAAGCCAATAAGTTTTCTTCTTTGTCCTTGGCAAAGTTTAAATGTCGAGTCCAATTTAATGTTATAAGATTATCAACATCTGGTTTGGATTCCAAGTCTTCAGTTTTGATGTCTGAGGTGTACACAGTATTTTGACTGCAATGTTCATTACAGGTACCTGTAAAATAGTAATTGTAAAATTCAATTCAAATGAACTGTTTATGTTTACATTTATACGGGGTTCAACCTAACCTTAAGCCCTTCACCCAAGCTATCCTAGCCGGCTAATGAAACACAACATTTCAACTGTCAACTGTTTGTTGGGTGAGGGTTAGACAGGATTGCTGTGCGACCCAGCCTAACTGCCTGCACTAATTTCAACCTAACCTAAGCCTGTAACCCAAGCTATCCTAGCCAAATAGCAAAACACAACATTTAGACTGATAGAAATCATTTATGAAAATTTCACTTAGTTACTTTTTCTTAAAATATTTGTGGTTGTCTTAGCAGTATTTGTTTCCTTTTTCCTCTTTCTTTCTTTTTTGAATTTCTCTTTCTCCTCTGTTTCTTTGTATTAGTGTTCAGCTGTGGAAAAATGGTGGAAGTTGTTCTTAGAATTCACGATAAAGCTTCATTTTATAATCAAAATTAAAGTAATTTAAAGTGTAAATTTCTGGTTTTTCTGGTGTGAAATCATTTCCTTATAAGATTCTAAGTATTCTGTGAAAGTTTCATAAAAATCTGTCAAAAAACAGATGTTTGACAAGATTACAATGGACCCATATTTCTCATGGTCTGTTTTGATATGAACTGTTTATGTTTACATTAATATGGGGTTAGAAATTTTGAGAGGGACAAGGAGAGGAGATTCCTTTGCGATACTAGCACTAAGGACGCCATGATGCAGGCCGGTGCGTGGTGGATTCCACACTTCTTATTTATACATGCTATGGTATGATATTCAGGACTAGTAAAATTTCCAAGTCCAACTTCTGTTTAACAACATTGAAAATTCTTGACCAGAAAATTCTTGTACAGGGTGGCGCATTGCGCATGACCACATTTGAAATTGTTGCCATGCTTTTAATATTTGAGTTGGAATATTGATATAAAAAGTATTTTGTAAAAAAAATGTGGAAGTTTATTTTACATGAGTCAATTTTTTCACTTATGAAAGATGATGTCTGACAAATGACGTCCTTGTCGAGTTACACATTCGCTCGAGACGCTTGCTAAAATTGTGCATCATGTTCACCAACATCTTCTCAGGACAAGATCCATGGACACTCTTGTCCATGGATTATGGATTCCTGAGGAAAATTTTTCCCGGTCGCGTGATTCCTGAGGAGATATTGGTGAACGTGATGCTTTAGCGAGCGTCTCGAAGAACGTGTAACTCGACAAGGACGTCATTTGTCGGGCATCATCTTTCATACGTGAAAAACTGACTCATGTAAACTAAACTTCCACATTTTTTCAACAAAATACTTTTTATTTCAATATCCCAACTCAAATATTAAAAGCATGGCAACAATTTCAAATGTGGTCATGCGCAATGCGCCACCCTGTACTTAAGCACATCTACCTTATATTCTAAATTAAAAAAATGTACCTTTGGAGAAACCAAGAACTGTGTTGGCTTCAATAAGAGAGGAGCTCCAAACTCCAGGTGTTGTGCTACATCCAATTGTTATCATGATTGTGCAGAAGTCTTAAGATAGGTTCTCTGATTAGAACTTGAGAATAATGTATCACAATCCAATTGAGATATAATATTAATTAAGATATCACTAGTTCAGTATTTTAATAATCAATTCAAATTTCTACAATAATACTTACTTACAATTGGCTTTCCGAAATTAAAAAACTTGTGCCACTACCGCCATTTATCGAAAAAACACTCCCTTAGTCCCTACAAGTGAGGTTCTCAGCCAAGGAGGTTAATATCTCAGTGGCCTAGAGCAATAGTGAAATGGCACAAATGTGCGTCATGTTTAAATTAGGCTAAATCTTAGCCTTGGAGAAAATCCTTCTAAGTTTGAGGTGTCTCGCGTTATCTTTCTAGGTATATTTAATGTTTTCAACACAATTTAAAAACAATAAATAAATCAAACACCTCGGCCGAGGTGTGAAGAACTCCTATACAAAGAAAGAGACAGCCCGGCAGAGTGTAAGGTTACGGAAAACATAGTTCCCATGCATTTCATGTACTTTCAGCCAGCGAAAAGTTCAACATGAATTTAAAAAATTGCGATAAAAATTGCAGAAATGAACTCTAAGTTGAAAAATAAATTGATTTGACTCTTTGTTGGACTTCCTAGCCAACGGGAACCCTATTTTCGAGACCCCCCAACAATCGTGAAAGACATGAAAAGATTCATTTTTTTTCCCCCCCCTACTATATTTCATACGGATCCTTTGAGACCCGACTTCATGTCCTTAACTTGGAATTGAAGATTAAGTGAGGTGTCTAAAGTGATCAAGATATAACGACAATGAGCCCAGACCAAAAAAAAATTCTAAAATATAAGCGGGCGGCCCATTTGGGGGACCCCGGGTTTTGGGAGCCCAAATCGGGTAATTGAAAGATAAATCTAATATCAAATAAAAGGTCTTGATGGGCTGATACCGAATTTATTCATTTTCTACGTTCATCCGGTCCACTAGGTGGCACCTGGTTATTCTGCTTCAAACACTTCGTTTGAGTCGGTCTCAAAGATCCTCGATCGGGTTGAGGTCGGGACTAAGAGAGGGGCCAGTCCAAAGTGTCAATATTCTCCTCAGCCAAGAACTCCCGAACACAGTTAGCCGCATGTGGGCTCCCCAGACTGTACCAGAGCTCAAGATCGCCCTCACCGAAGAATGGTAGAGGTTGCCCCAAGATATTGTGGTTATTTTGATCCAGTCAATGCCAAATCGAATGAATGCTGTGATTAGAGCTCGGGGAGACAACACAAAATACTGATTCACCATTGTTACGAATGAATCTTGTTGATTTCTCACGTTATAACTTCTTTTGTTAAACATAAAAAAAATCATGTTTTTCTTCTTTTTTGACACCCTGTAGGAATATTTGATTTTTACGGCTTCTGGTAGGTGTTTTTTAAAAAATCAAATTATGATATTGTATCCAATAATGATATTGTAGAAAACAAAATTTACAACATTTTGAGATATCTTACGACTTGATAGAAATAGTAATTTCGAAGATATCGCAGATTTGGTGGAGGAAAAAGTTTGATTCGCTTTTTCTGCTCTCAAGTGTATTTAAGTTTATTGGGGGTTAAGTGGCAGAGAATGCCTAAGGCATTAACTTCGCCCCGGGTTACAAAACAATTGTAATTAATATTGATCTTTATTATTATTATTATTATTTCTGTACATATTTCTAAGTTTTTTTTTAAATTATTGTTTTCCTTGTTGATGATTGTTTTGTAAAAATAAATAAAGTGTAAATAAATAAATAAAAGTTTCCAAGTACTAATCTAGTTGGTTCATTTTCTGCCCTCGCTTCTTCAGAAGGCAACTTTGTCTAGTGGTAGTATGATCGACTTGTAACCCATGTAGCACGGGTTCGAATCCTGGCGGGGACGAAATATGATGAATTAGCTCTTGTAATGTCGATGTTACACACTAAAAGTGCCCAAGTGGGTAGCGTACTAAGCTTGCACGCACGGTGACTTGGGTTTGATCCCCATCGGGGCAGTTTTTTTTTCTGTCCATGGATGTCCGGGGTACACTCACACCTCGTGAGGTCTTGATAAGGTGACTGCAAATTTCTTCCTCATTTGTAAATCTAGGTCTTTTATTGTCCCTCATGGGAGGCTCCGAGGTCTATTTAGATAGATAGATTTTAGATAAATATAGTTGTATTTATTTTAAAATAAAATGTTACAACGAGGTTGGCAATAACAAAAGAAACAGGTTAAAAATAAATAAATGATAAATTAAACTTCTTACAGAACAATAAATAAATAATTACAAGCAACTAATTTTCAAATTTTCTCACAAACTTAATTCATTAAGAAACTATAAGTAGGTACATTTTTTCTTTGATATGGGCAGCAATAAAATAAAACAAGTAGGATATAAAATAAATAAAAATAACTTTTTACATTACAAAAGGTAAATAATTAACAACATAGGTACTTATCATTCTTTGCTAATTATGGGAAAATCAACTAGCTAAAATGATTATTTTAAAAGTTTATTCATTTCTCAGAAATGCCCTTAATTTTAGAGCTTCCTTCACATATACCTACACCTTTAATATGAATGTAGTCAATGTCAATGTACTACGAACTGTTTCTTGTTAAACGTGATAACATTTTCGAATCTTGATATTAATTATTTCGAGAGAAAAAAAAATTGCACAAATTGTTTATCACTTTATCAGATAACACTCGCTGCTTTCTGTCAACTGAGTTGTGGTAGGCATAAACCGCACGGATTTCTACCAAAATCTTGTTTTCTTTGTTTCTAATATTTAAGAACTTTTTGTGGCATTGATGGAGATGAATCGTCATGTTTGTAAAGGATTCTATTTCTATGATGAGTCATCATAAGAAACAGAGGATAGTATACTTGAGTGTACCACAGTACATGAGACCATCCTCATGTACTGTGGTACACTCATCACATCAAGACCTTTCATTTGGAACCCCACATCATCCGATTATTCTTAACTCGCGTAAGTTCCCACAAGGGGGCCACCTGGTGGACCAGATAAACCAAAATTTATAAATTGCAAGCAGCCTATCAAGACTTTTGATTCGATACCCCACGTACGAATTTCTTTGTGGTGAAGCACGAGGCCTCTTCACAATTTTTTGTGGGTAGCGCAGCATTACTAAGAGCCTCCTTTACATGTCGAATTATTCTATTACATTAATTTCTTTTTACTCTGGTAATGCCGCCACTGGTCGTTACTCATACAAGTAACTACTCATTTTTCCTCACGAGGTATGAGTGGACCCCGAACATCCAAGTACAGAGCAGAAAAATTCCTGCCCCGCTGGGAATCGAACCCAGGTCACCGTGCGTGCAATGCCCAGCGTGCTAACTCACTCTGCCACGGTGACTACACGGTGACACGGTGATACCCCACGTGATTAGATTATTCTTGATTGGTCCGAGTTGGCCAAAGGAGCTCACAAAGGGACCAACCGGTTGACCAATGGAACCAATATAAATATATAAATTTGTAATCAGCCTATCAAGACCTTTTGATGCTAACTTAATCTTCAATGCGGATCCTTTGAGACCCGACATGAAGTCGGGTCTCAAAGGATCCGTATGAAAAATAGTAGAAAAAAAATGAATCTCTTTATGTCTTCCACGATTGTTGGGGGGTCTCGAAAATAGGGTTCCCGTTGGCCTAGGAAGTAAAACAAAGAGTCAAATCAATTTATTTTTCAACGTAGAGTCCATTTCTGCAATAGATATTGCAATTTTTTAAATTCATGTTGAACTTTTCGCTGGCTGAAAGTACATGAAATACATGGGAACTATGTTTTCCGTAACCTTACACTCTGCCGGGCTGTCTCTTTCTTTGTATAGGCGTTCTTCACACCTCGGCCGAGTTTGTTCACACCTCGGCCGAGCAAATTGACCGAGTCCGAGGTCAATTTGCTATTTTAATAAAAAGTGTGATTTCTAGCTAACTGTGTAATAGTTAATGACATATTATTTTTCAAGACCACCTTCTTCGTAATCTCAATTTTTTTAAAAAAGTAAATCTGGAATATACAGGGTGTCCCACCAAACTTGGACACCTCAAATTACTCGGCCCTTGAAAGAGTTTTTGAAAAATAAAAAATCCTAGGGTACATGGTCTAATTATGCGGTTTCAGTCATGAATTTTTTTTTATACAGGGTGGTTCAAAAGTCAGAAATTGAAGTGTCAACTTTCGATTTTTAAATAGATCGACCTGAATTTTATTTGATAATTTTACTTCTAAATAGTTCCTGAGTATTTTTTTAAACAAAAATTTTACATACAGGGTGGTTTTTTTTCGACCAATTTTTTTTTATATAAATCTCGAATAACTCAAGTTTGTTTAATTTTTTCGATAACAAGAATAGAAAGTGTTTGTGTGATGAAAACACCCACTTTCAATTGGTATCAAAAAATTTTATACAGGGTGGTTCACAAGTGAAATAATGACTTGATTTTTTTTAAAATGGAGTTTTTGTAATTTTTTATTTGGGATTAATAATTTTAACTTAATTGATCTTAGCCAAAAGGCCGAGAAGCGATTTTTTAACTTAATGTAGTCACTGTGGCAGAGCGAGTTAGCGCGCTAGGCATTGCACACATGGTGACCTGGGTTCGATTCCCAGCGGGGGAGGATTTTTTCTGCTCTGTACTTGGATGTTCGGGGTCCACTCATACCTCGTGAGGAAAAATGAGTAGCTGCTTTAATGTGAAGCAGCGACCAGTGGCAGAATCTTAGGCAAAAAAATAATACAAGATATTGTAAATTAAAGTGGTAAAGTCCTATGATTCTGCGCTACCCACTAAAATTGTGACATAATAACACAAAGAAAAAGCATTATTATTATTATTATTAATTTTAACTTAATTTTACAAATTTTTTGTTAGTCATATCGAAAAACAAAACTAAAGTGTTGTACAGGGTGAGACATAATTTTTTTGTAACAGTCAAAGAGACATAAAATTAAATAGAAAGACTAAATGTGCAAGAAAAACTTCGATTTTTAATGATATTAAAAAGTTATGGTGTTTTAACTAATATTGTCACATGAACCACCCTGTAGATATTTTCATAAAACATCAGATGGGTAGTCGAAATTGTCTAAAATTCAACGAGGAGTCCAAATCTGAAAGAAAAAAATGAATTCAAAAAGCCATTTTCAATTTTGTGTCTACACCTACCTATTTGTTATTTTTAGTTTTAAAATCATTCAGTGTGTACACCAAATTGAAAATGGCTTCAAAATTCGTGTTTTTTACTTGTTTTTCCCCACGATTCGAAGTCTTCGTTGAATTTTATACAACCTCGAATACCCACAAAGTAGTTTAAGAGAATATCTACAGGGTGGTCCATGCGACAATATTGGTTAAAACACCATAACTTTTTGATATCATTAAAAATCAAAGTTTTTCTTGCACATTTAGTTTTTATATTTAATTTTACGTCTCTTTGACTGCCCATGTAAAGGGTGTCACAAAAAAATTATGTCTCACCCTGTACAACACTTTAGTTCTGTTTTTCGATATGACTAACAAAAAATGTGTAAAATGAAGTTAAAATTATTAATCCCAAATAAAAAATTAAAAAAACTCGGTTTTAAAAAAAATCAAATCATTATTTCACTTGTGAACCACCCTGTATAAATTTTTTTGATGCCAATTGAAAGTGCGTGTTTTCATTACACAAACACTTTCTATTCTTGTTATCGAAAAAATACACAAACATGAGTTATTCGATATTTAGAAAAAAAAATTGGTCGAAAAAAAACCACCCTGTATGTAAAATTTTTGTTTAAAAAAGTACTCAAGAACCATTTAGAAGTAAAATTATCAAATAAAATTCAGGTCGATCCATTTAAAAATCGAAAGTTGACACCTCAATTTCTGACTTTTGAACCACCCTGTATAAAGAAAATTTCATGACTGAAACCGCATAATTAGACCATGTAGGTACCCTAGAATTTTTTTTTTTTTTTTTTTCTTAGCTTGCAGTCTCTGATGCGTAACCTGGTGTAAAACTGTTACTAACGTTGCTTACATCCCACACTAGTGTGCGGCCGCGTTCCCAGGCAACATTCGTCACTCCATCCGGACGTTTGCCATCATTCCTTGACATACCATTCGGTTTTAATTTTGAGCTTATGTTGATGCCCTGTAGTAATTTTTTTTTTTTTTTTTTTTAAGTGGGGTTTAACGTCGCTTTCAACTGCCATGGTCATATCACGACGTAGTGATTTTTTAATTATCATGTTGATTTCATGATGACGGGAAATTTGTGGTATTCTGTCCATTTTTTCCAAGATGGGTTAGTGGTCCGGCAGACTCAAAAGATTAGCGACCCTGTGTTAAAGCGTTACGTATCGATATCTTTGCGGGTCAATATAATTTATGTCGCCCAATAGAACTTAATTACACCAAGTTATTATTAGTTTATTTAACTTACCAACTTACTGTCTGTTCCGGTAGCTCAGTGGTAAAGGCAGCACTCTGTGAATCCAAAGACTCCAGAGGTCGTGGGTTTGAAACCCAGCTGGGACATGACATGTTATCCTCCCAATTGGGATTTTTACCACATAATAATATGGCTTGGGCTTACAGCTAGAATAATGGGACTTTAATAGTCCTAATCGGGCTGTATAAATAAGGCGATATTATTATTATACCAACTACTGTATCGGAAAGATTTCTATCTAGCTCTTATTAGATTCTAGTGTTTATTTTGACATCTATAGTTACCTGGGGCACTATAGTCAGGGAGGAGACCAGCAGTCTGGCTGGGGGATTATAAACAGGGAAGATACCAGCAGTTTGCTGGGGGGCTATAAACAGGGAGTACACCAGCATTGGCTCGGTCCTGGGGGCCCTTGTCAATTATATTAGCCTCCTTGTAAAGACAGTGGTAGAAGTACTGAGTTATTCCTCCACTGTCTGTCTACAATCGTTCACGATGACTTCACCCTATGATGATGATGATGATGATTATTAGTTTATTTAAATTAGCAACTGCTGTATCGGAGAGATTTCTATCTATCTCGTATTTTATTCTAGGGTGTACCTATTTTGACATCAATAGAGACCAGAGTTAATCGAGAGTTATGATTCCAGTTATCAGACTTATCAGTTGTTGTAACGAACCCACACCTCTTTTGTACAGGTCCATACGGAGCAGACGTGAAATTTGCGATCTCACTCATCTCAGTCTACTCTTTTGATTGTATTCTTGTAACATATATTATTATTATTAAATGTTTTATTAAATAAAAAGACAGTTAAGCAAATATTATATATTTATGCATATGTACAATACAAATAATTATTATAAAAAAAATAGAAAAATGGAAACAATATATAAACAATAAAATGGAAAAAATTGATAAATACATAGGTCCTAACTAAAGGACACCCTGTATAATATTTTGAACATTGTTTTTATTTCATAACAGTATTACCTACAGCTCAGAGTAAATAAAATAATCCTCCATTTTGCAGGAAAAAGGCATTAGGTACTTTCTCGTAAACGACACTATCTTCTGTCCCCGGTAGCTCAGTGGTAAAGGCGGCACTCTGTGAATCCAGAGACTCCAGAGGTCGCGGGTTCGAAACCCAGCCGAGACATGACAAGTTATCCTCACTTTTGGGATTTTTACACACATAATAATATGTCTTAGGCGTACTGCTGGAATAATGGGACTTTAATAGTCCTAATGGGACAGTATAAAATAATAAGGTGATATTATATTATTATTATTATCTTCAATCTATTTTAGTAGACATTTGAGCTTGTCTGAAGAGAATAAAACCCTGATATTTAGTAAAAAATCGGAGAAAAAAATATTTTTTTTATTTTTTTATATACAGAAACATCATCAAGCAAAGACCAAGGACTTCAAAGATTTAGAAAGATTATTCCCTCTATAAAGCCTATTCAAAAACGGAGAAATTTCTTTGTAAATTTGGTCTTGAGAATTTTTCAAGTGGAAAAGTAATCAATAGTAAAATCAGTGTTCATTACATGAGCGATGCCACATTGAAACCTTTGTAAAATTAAAAATACTTTGTAAAAAAAATCCCAAGGTGCGAAATATTTCAAGTTATTCCAACAAATCTAGAGGGATATGAAATATTAATAAAATCGATAGTCAAATGAATTCATTTTACCTAATTGATGTCACAATGAAATCTTTGTAAAATTTAAAATCCTTTGTAAAAAAACCCGAGTAGCCAAATATAATATTTCAAAGTTATTCTCACAAAGCCAAACACATGGATAGAAAATATTACCTAATAAATATGGGCCAAATAAATTTGTGTTTATTAGGCACCCATGATCGATTACACAATGAAACCTTTGTAAAAAATAACCCCCAAAGGGACAAACATTTCAAGTTATTCCCCCTATGCTAGACGCTAGGATATGAAAATATTAAAAATATGGGCCACAGTGCTCATGGTTCTGTTGGGAACATCAATTCAGATTAGGGGAATGACCCCATTCTGCCTCGATCGGTTAAAATACATTAACTGACTCATAGCTCCAGCACAATATTATAATAATTTTAATTTTGTTATTATCATAAATATTAGATATTTTTATGTAATACATTTGAGAGAGTGATAGCTCCAGCACAATATTATAATAATTTTAATTTTGTTATCATAATGCAGCCTCCGTGGCGTAATGGACAATGGTTGTGACTACTGCCCGTAGTCCAGAGTTCCCGAGTTCAACTCCCGGCTGGGGCAGACTTTTCGAGGAAAATTCTGTTCCATCCAAACACGTGAGGTTGGCATTTCCGGCCCTACCAGGCTGGGTGAGGTTAATGTGGGTAGCTGGTACGATTCCCAGCGAATGGAGAGTAAAACCCCCGTCCTGACTATCTATCTCAGTCAGGACGTTAAAACCAAATAGAATCAACTGGTCCCAATAGATCTAATTAGGTCGCAGTGTTAATTGTAAGGGTTTCACTGAAAACCCTGCAACCAGGTCTCCACTCAATAGAATTAGTATAATTAGCTAAAAATAAATGATATCGAATTGAGAACACCTTTACCCCCTCTCTTTCTAATTCGCTGCACTCCTCTCTGAATTTATTCCTCTTATGTTTATCTTTCCTTATCAGTTTATCAGGTCATCCCAAACTTGATTTCTCTTTAAATTTACCTGTTGAACGGCAGTAAAAAATGGCGGTCGTGGTGTTATTTTCTCGATTCATATCAAATAAGTTCAGAAAAATCATACTCCGACCGCCAGTTTTCATTGCCGCTCAACAAGTAAATTTAAAGAGAAATCAAGTTTGGGATGACCCCTAGAAATGATAAAGAAAGATAAACATAACAGGAATAAATTCAGAGAGGAGTGCAGAGAATTAAAATGAGAGGGGGTAAAGGTGTTCTCAATTTGATATCATTTATTTTTACCTAATTATACTCATTCCATTGAGTTGGGCGTTCTTCTTTTTGTAACCACGAAGTGGTGTTTTTGGGGGGTTGATATTACAGTTGTATTTTATTGAAAAAATCATGCCAAATAGCTGGTTGATGATTGGCAAATTGAGGCAGATAAAAAGAGAAAAAAATAAATAAATATAACATAATTATATCCTAACTAAAGGGCGGGGTTATTGCCTTTGGCAATCTCTTACACCCAACCTTTCTGTACTCTGTTTGCAATTTACCTTAAACGTGACTATACTGACTATCCTTGAATTGTACTTGACGCCCCAAAACTGCAAGGTTTCTCACCAGTGTGAGTCCTCATGTGAATTTTTAAATACCAAGATTGAGTGAAAGATTTCCTACTAACCTCGCAACTGAAAGGCTTCTCACCAGTGTGAGTCCTCATGTGTCTAGTTAAATTTTTTGAACTATTAAAAGATTTTCTTCAATCTTTACACCTGAAAGGCTTCTCACCAGTGTGAGTCCTCCTGTGAACTATTAAAGTATGAGATGCAGTAAAAGATTTTCTGCAAACCTCACAACTGAAAGGCTTCTCACCAGTGTGAGTCCTCATGTGTGTAGTTAATTTACCTGATTCAGAAAAAGATTTTCTACAAACCTCACAACTGAAAGGCTTTTCACCAGTGTGAGTTCTCCTGTGAACTATTAAACTACTAGATTGCGTGAAAGATTTTCTACAAACCTCACAACTGAAAGGCTTCTCTCCAGTGTGAGTCCTCCTGTGAACTATTAAACTACTAGATTGCGTGAAAGATTTTCTACAAACCTCACAACTGAAAGGCTTCTCACCAGTGTGAGTCCTCATGTGTCTAGTTAAATTTTTTGAACAATTAAAAGATTTTCTACAAACTTTACACCTGAAAGGCTTTTCACCAGTGTGAGTCCTCATGTGTGTAGTTAATTTATCTGATACAGAAAAAGATTTTCTGCAAACCTCACAACTGAAAGGCTTCTCTCCAGTGTGAGTCCTCCTGTGAATTTTTAAATGAATAGAACGAGTAAAAGATTTTCTGCAAACCTCACAACTGAAAGGCTTTTCACCAGTGTGAGTTCTCCTGTGAATTTTTAAATGAGTAGAACGAGTAAAAGATTTTCTGCAAACCTCACAACTGAAAGGCTTTTCACCAGTGTGAGTTCTCCTGTGAACTATTAAACTACTAGATTGCGTGAAAGATTTCTTACAAACCTCACAACTGAAAGACTTCTCACCAGTGTGAGTCCTCATGTGTCTAGATAAATTACCTAATTCAGAAAAAGATTTTCTGCAAACCTCACAACTGAAAGGCTTCTCTCCAGTGTGAGTCCTCCTGTGAATTTTTAAATGAATAGAACGAGTAAAAGATTTTCTGCAAACCTCACAACTGAAAGGCTTTTCACCAGTGTGAGTTCTCCTGTGAATTTTTAAATGAGTAGAATGAGTAAAAGATTCTCTGCAAACCTCACAACTGAAAGGCTTCTCTCCAGTGTGAGTCCTCCTGTGACTTTTTAAATGAATAGATTGAGTGAAAGATTCTCCACAAAAATCACAACTGAAAGGCCTATCTCCAGTGTGAGTTCTCATGTGTCTAGTTAATTTACCTGATTCAGAAAAAGTTTTTCTACAAACTTCACAACTCCAAGGATTTTCATCAGTGTGAGTCCTAAAGTGTTGTGTCAACTTACCTGTATTATTGAAAGATTTTCTACATATTTCAAAACTGAAAGGCTTTACAATTGCGTGTGTAGCAATATGATTATTGAGATGGTATAGATGTGAAAATGTCTTTTTACATTGATCACATTTGTAAAGTGTTTCTTCTCTGTGTTTATCTAAATGTTCGTTGAAATTGTCTAACCAAACACTTGAGGTTTGGTCTGTAGGACCTATATGTCTACTGTCCTGAGTCTTATATTTATTATTCTCTACTTGGAGTTCAGCATCATGATGGGTGTTCACTAGAGATGCAACTTGTTCTACATGGTCACTGTCTTGTGGCTCACATTTAATATTATCTGTATGAATTTCAGTCCCGTGAAGTGTGTTTGAAAGAGGTCCTATAGATTTTATATGTCCACTGCCCTGTAGCTCACATGTAATATTATTTTTATCGAGTGCAGACACATAAAGTGTGTTTGAAAGAGATGCATCTGTAGATTCTATATGCACACTATCCTGTGGCTCACATTTAATATTATCTATATGGAATTCAGTCTCGTGAAGTACGTTTGAGAGAGGTGCCTCTGTAGATTCTATATGCACACTATCCTGTGGCTCACATTTAATATTATCTATATGGAATTCAGTCTCGTGAAGTACGTTTGAGAGAGGTGCCTCTGTAGATTCTATATGCACACTATCCTGTGGCTCACATTTAATATTATCTATATGGAATTCAGTCTCGTGAAGTACGTTTGAGAGAGGTGCCTCTGTAGATTCTATATGTACACTGTCTTGAGGCTCATATTTGATATCCTCCAACACTGCTTCTCCATTACATGCACAAGGTGACACTGTGCAAAGCTTATCTTCAGTAGTGTTTGGTTCTTTACTGTAGTCTACTTTGGCAATTATACATCCAGTTTTGTTGCAAAATGTGGCGTGTTTCATTACATAGTTTAGTGAAGGCAGCATAAATCTACACAGCACACAAGTGAACCACGTGTTATCAAGATGTTTGTTCTCGTCATGATTGAGTGTTGAGCATTGCTTTTTGCAGCAGGAGGCATGACTAAAGTTCCTTACGAGAAGTTCTGTCTTGGGAGGAATGGTTTTGGTCACTCTGGGAACAAGAGATATGTTTGCAAATAAAATTTTCACTTTACTAGTTGGCTGCACCCACTTTTCAAATCATCATACTCACAACCACCCATACATACATCACATGCAAACTGGAATGTACACACACACACACACAGACACACACACACACACACACACACACACACACACACAGACACACACACACAGACACACACACACAGACGCACACACCAATGGCTGAAAACAACTTTTTTGGTATCCTGAGGCTATGATACGTCCAAAAATGTGAAGAACTGGCTAGGTCAAATTTCTGACGAAAACAATACTTGCCTTATTTTAGGATAAGGAAAGTAAAAGAGTTGAACAATTCTAATTTTCTGACTAATATTTTGAGCATGGTATGTCAGAATAAGGCTTGCAATAAAATAAATGACGGCTTGCTTTGTCCTCCTTGTTATTAAATAATTAAAAATATTGACCCTTTCTGAAGGCAATACTTGAGTAATGTCATAATTAAGAACCATTTCGAATTTTAGACGTTTACTGGAAACGTAAGGAATTTTATTTGAGGTAATCACTTGACAATTTTTTCCCATCTCTTACCATAAAGACACACAAACAAATATACATACATTTTTTTACACAGGGTGGTTCAAAAACAAATGGACATGATATATTGAACCATTCGCAACAAAATAACTCATATTCATATAGCTCATGATTACCAAAATAACTGTCATTTTGCTATGTGTTTCACCTTCTCTGACCCATCTTGTTTTTTTCTGCGGTTTCGCTGTTCCAATTTTGATAATGTTTTAACTAAGGAGTGCCAGATTTACATGACTTGCACATGTTTAGTAGAAGAAAAAAAATGTTGCAACTAAACTAAAGGTACAACTGATTTGCATGGCAAAAAACTTATTCATTCAAATTATCCTCCTCCAGCAAAAGTAGGGTCGGGAATAGCCAGCACAACGTCCCATGCCATGATGACCATTGATATAATTTGAAACAGAGCGGTCAATATTTCTGTTATTGTGACAATTGACATTCTGCTGACAATTCCCGACATTACTCAGGCTGGATGATAGTACCCATTCTTAGTAGGGTTGGGCAACAGCTATTAAGTGTATCAACATACTAAACATCATCAATTTTTTATGTTTAACTAGGTTCAAGATTGCTTTAAATTTAAGTACATGGATACCCAGCCTAATTAGAGTTGGGAATACCCAGCTGAACATCTATTGTCACGGAAACATGATTATTGACCAATCTTATTTCAAATCCATCTTTGGTCATCATGGCATTGGACGTTCTGCTGCCTATTTGCGACCCTACTAAGGCTGGGGGAGGATAATTTGAGTGACTAGGTTCTTTGCCATAAGAATTTTTAATAAAATTTCTGTCATTATATGACCATGTAGTTATAGGCAACATTGAATGCAAATAAAATCAAAAATTAAAGAATTTTAGTATGTTGATGGATTTTTGACATATCTTGTACTATCATGTACTAACTGCCATCTCAATTTTTAATAAAATTCCCGTCATTATATGACCATGTAGTTATAGGCAACATTGAATGCAAATAAAATCAAAAATTAAAGAATTTCAGTATGTTGATGGATTTTATACATATATTCTCATCAGTTTAGTCAACAGTGGTTAAATTTGTGGCCAATTCACCTCTCATAAGAGAAAAGTACTGCTTGGTATGAATACTAATACTTACATGAAAAACAGACATCCATTATAATGGAAAGCCAATAAGTTTTCTTCTTTGTCCTTGGCAAAGTTTAAATGTTGAGTCCAATTTAATGTTATAAGATTATCAACATCTGGTTTGGATTCCAAGTCTTCAGTTTTGATGTGTGAGGTGTACACAGTATTTTGATTGCAATGTTCATTACAGGTACCTGTAAAGTAGTAATTGTAAAATTCAAGTTCAATTCAAATGAACTGTTTATGTTTACATTTATACGGGGTTCAACCTAACCTAAGCCCTTCACCCAAGCTATCCTAGCCGGCTAATGAAACACAACATTTCAACTGTCAACTGTTTGTTGGGTGAGTGTTAGACAGGATTGCTGTGCAACCCAGCCTAACTGCCTGCACTAATTTCAACCTAACCTAAGCCCGTAACCCAAGCTATCCTAGCCAAATAGCAAAACACAACATTTAGACTGATAGAAATCATTTATAAAAATTTCACTTAGTTACTTTTTCTCTTTCTTTCTTTCTTTTTTGAATTTCTCTTTCTCCTCTGTTTCTTTGTATTAGTGTTCAGCTGTTGAAAAATGGTGGAAGTTGTTCTTAGAATTCACGATAAAGCTTCATTTTTTAATCAAAATTAAAGTAATTTAAAGTGTAAATTTCTGGTTTTTCTGGTGTGAAATCATTTTCTTATAAAAATCTAAGTATTCTGTGAAAGTTTCATAAAAATCTGTCAAAAAACAGATGTTTGACAAGATTACAATCGACCCGTTGTTTTTTAGGTGTTTGTCATAGTGAAATCTCATATTATGATCATAGCATGGATAAAATGCAAAGGAGTAGAATATTTCTCATGGTCTGTTTATGTTTACATTAATATGGGGTTAGAAATTTTGAGTGGGATGAGGAGAGGAGATTCCTTTGCAATACTAGCACTAAGGATGCCATGATGCAGGCCGGTGCGGGGTGGATTCCACACTTCTTATTTCTACATGCTATGGTATGATATTCAGGACTAGTAAAATTTTCAAGTCCAACTTCTGTTTAACAACATTTAAAACAGGGCTGGAGACCAGAAAATTCTTGGTTTAAAAAAAAAAAAATACTTAAACACATCTACCTTATATTCTAAATTAAAAAAATGTACCTTTGGAGAAACCAATAACTGTGTTGGCTTCAATAAGAGAGGAGCTCCAAACTCCAGGTGTTGTGCTACATCCACTTGTTATCATGATGGTGCAGAAGTCTTAAGATAGGTTCTCTGATAGAACTTGAGAATAAGTAATCACAGATCCAATTGAGATAAAATATTATAATTAAGATATCACCTAGTTCAGTATTTTAATAATCAAATTCAAATTTCTAACAAATACATACTTCACTCTACAAAACCCGTCAAATTGGCTATCAGATATTAAAAAACTTGTGCCACTACCGCCATTTATCGAAAAACAAGTACTGAGGTTCTCAACCAAGGAGGTTAATATCTCAGTGGCCTATAGCAATAGTGAAATGGCACAAATGTGCGTCATGTTTAAATTAGGATAAATGGATGGCTCAGAGCGAAAGGCGACCAACTCCATTTTTTGAAAAATTTCCGTTACTCATAGGACTAGATTGAGTCACGAATTATCTTTCCGTGCAACTGACGAACAACACCCTAGCTCAAATTTGGGTTTTCAGGAGTTGGTCGCCTTTAGCTCTGAGCCATCCAAATCTAGCCTTGGAGAAAATCCTTCTAAGTTTGAGGTGTCTCGCGTTATCTTTATAGGTATATTTAATGTTTTCAACACAATTTAAAAGCAATAAATAAATCAAACACCTCGGCCGAGGTGTTAAGAACGCCCTATACAAAGAAAGAGACAGCCCGGCAGAGTGTAAGGTTACGGAAAACATAGTTCCCATGCATTTCATGTACTTTCAGCCAGCGAAAAGTTCAACATGAATTTAAAAAAGACCCCCCAACAATCGTGAAAGACATGAAAAGATTCATTTTTTTCTACTATTTTTCATACGGATCCTTTGAGACCCGACTTCATGTCCTTAACTTGGCATTGAAGATTAAGTGAGGTGTCTAAAGTGATCAAGATATAACGACAAATAGCCTAGACCAAAAAAATTCTAAAATATAAGCGGGCGGCCCATTTGGGGGACCCCGGGTTTTGGGAGCCCAAATCGGGTAATTGAAAGATAAATCTAAGCTTAAGGGGTATCAAATAAAAGGTCTTGATCCACTAGGTGGCACCTGGTGGCCTTTTCATTTTCTTTGGCGCGTAGGTACCTTTGAATCCTTAGTTAGTTGTCAGATTTTGGCCAATATGTATTTTTCGAGATGACTTCGCTCTTTCTCTCTTTCTGCAAAATTTTAATATTTAAGTTTCCAAGTACTATAGTTAGTTCATTTTCTGCCCTCGCTTCTTCAGAAGGCAACTTTGTCTAGTGGTAGTATGATCGACTTGTAACCCATGTAGCACGGGTTCGAATCCTGGCGCGGACGAAATATGATGAATTAGCTCTTGTAATGTCGATGTTACACACTAAAAGTGCCCAAGTGGGTAGCGTACTAAGCTTGCACGCACGGTGACTTGGGTTTGATCCCCATCGGGGCAGTTTTTTTTTTCTGTCCATGGATGTCCGGGGTACACTCACACCTCGTGAGGTCTTGATAAGTTGACTGCAAGTTTCTTCGGCATTTGTAAATCTAGGTCTTTTAGTGTCCCTCATGGGAGGCTCCGAGGTCTATTTAGATAGATAGATTTTAGATAAATATAGTTGTATTTATTTTAAAATAAAATGTTACAACGAGGTTGGCAATAACAAAAGTAACAGGTTAAAAATAAATAAATGATAAATTAAACTTCTTACAGAACAATAAATAAATAATTACAAGCAACTAATTATCAAATTTTCTCACAAACTTAATTCATTAAGAAACTATAAGTAGGTACATATTTTCTTTGATATGGGCAGCAATTAAATAAATAAAGTAGGATATAAAATAAATAAAAATAACTTTTTACACTACAAAAGGTAAATAATTAACAACATAGGTACTTATCATTCTTTGCCAATTATGGGAAAATCAACTAGCTAAAATGATTATTTTAAAAGTTTATTCATTTCTCAGAAATGCCCTCAATTTTAGAGCTTCCATCACATATATGTATGTCACATAATTTTGTCTTAATAATAATAATATCGCCTTATTTATACTGCCCGATTAGGACTATAGAGTCCCATTATTCCAGCAGTAAGCCCAAGACGGTTTATTATGTGGTAAAAATCCCAAATGGGAGGATAACTTGTCACGTCCCGACTGGGTTTCGAACCCACGACCTCTGGTACCTCTGGATTCACAGAGTGCTGCCTTTACCACTGAGCTAGCGGGACAGACAATCACGGAGTGGGCAGTCACGAATCTTACTGACATTCAAGTGTAATATACATATAATAATATATAGGTACTGAGTACCTCGTTTATTTGACAATAGATTTGTGATGATGTACATAAGTAAACGCTAAAAAAAACTAGTATTGTCAGCTCCAGTCTTGTATATTTATTAACTTTGTCTGACATAAATACTTTGGTTACAATGAGATCTAAGGTTCATCATATACAGGGTGGGGCAAAAGTCTGGAAACCCCTGAATAACATTCGAATGGCTTCTTCGGTAAACTTAAAATTTTGTACGGTAAACCGGGCTAATAAGACCTTCTTTTAGAGTGGGGTCGATTTTTGTTACCGGCCCCCATGTCGGGGCCAGGGGGGCTAACTTCATTTTTTTAAATACGAACCCCCACCTTGCGATACATTTTTGAAAAGGTCTTTAAATAAGAAATACATTGGTGCAATTTTATTTTTTTAATATTATTTGTTTGCAAATGGCGTCCAACTTTGTGTACGCAGTAAAGTCTGGAAACCCTTGAATATCTTTCGAAAGGACTTTCTCAGTAAATTTAAAATTGTGTACGGTAATCCTTGGTAATTAGACCTTATATTAGAATTGGACCGATTTTTTTTTTTACTGGCCCCCATGTCGGGGCCAGGGAGGTCAACTTCATTTTTTAAATACGAAACCCCACCTTGCGATACATTTTTGGAAAGGTCTAATTACCCTGACTTACCGTGCACAATTTTAAATTAACTGAGAAAGCCCTTTCGAAAGATATTCAGGGGTTTCCAGACTTTACTGCATGCACAATGTTGGACGCCATTTGCAAACAGTTAATATTAAAAAAATAAAATTTGCACCAATGTATTTCTTATTTAAAGACCTTTTCAAAAATGTATCGCAAGGTGGGGGTTCGTATTTAAAAAAATGAAGTTGGCCCCCCTGTCTCCGACATGGGGGCCGGTAACAAAAATCGACCCCACTCTAAAAGAAGGTCTTATAAGCCCGGTTTACCATACAAAATTTTAATTTTACCGAAGAAGCCATTCGAAAGTTATTCAGGGGTTTCCAGACTTTTGCCCCACCCTGTATAAGCAAAGAAACTTTCGTATTTATTTAAATATAAAACAGCTTTTCGAAACGCAAGCCATCAGGGATAGTGCCCATAATGCTCACAGCATTTCCTCGTTGAATGGCGATTGATATTTTTTGGATTAAGAAGCATTTGGAACGTTGATCGCCATTCAAACAAATTTAGGTAGATCTAGGAAAAAATAAATAAAAACCTAGCTAGATGTACTATTGGGATCGAAATGACATTCAAGAAGTGTGAAATCACTTCGAACATACGGATTGTCTTCGGTCACATTCACGGCATTTGTGAACGAATCATTGCATCCGGGAGCACTGGCCGTCAGGTTGTAGGCACCCGGGACCAGCAGTCTCCAGTACTCGCCGTCTGGCGTGGTCTTCACTTGTTTCCAATTTCCCGCTACCTGGACGACAGCGCCGCGCACAGCCTGGCCTTTCTTGTCGGTCACCAAACCGTAAGCACCTCGTCGGGTGCTTTCCATGAACTGAAGCAGGGACTCGAAATTGTCCCGCCAGAAGTAGCGTAGGCGCTTGGGCCGAGGGTACTTGCAACAGCTGAGCTCCATCGTCATGTCGAAACAGTTGGAGTGAACGTAGTTGTAGTCTTGCATTCCTGAGGAGTTTGGAATTTGAATACGTTTATTACGTCAGGAGTTTGGAATTTGACTATGTTTATTACGTGAGGAGTTTGGAATTTCAATATGTTTATTACGTCAGGAGTTTGGAATTTCAATATGTTTATTACGTGAGAAGTTTGGAATTTCAATATGTTTATTACCTGAGGAATTTGGAATTTGAATATATTTATTACGTGAGGAGTTTGGAATTTCAATATGTTTATTACCTGAGGAGTTTGGAATTTGAATATGTTTACGACGTGAGGAGTTTGGAATTTGAATATTATGTTTATTACGTGAGGAGTTTGGAATTTGAATATGTTTACTACCTGAGGAGTTTGGAATTTGAATATGAATAGAATAGAATAATAAATTTGGTTGTATTAATGTGAAACATTTTTACAAAGGTTGACAGAAGAATTATACAAATTATTTTTATGTTGATAAAAATGTGATGACAAATCAATAATATACAATGAAACAAGAATTTTGCTAACATAATAACTATCAGCAGAAAAGGAATTATGAATGAATTTTACATTTTTAAGAATAGATATTGGTAGGTATTGTAAATGCATAAATAATACAGTACATTTGTGTATGTATGAATGTTGGCGAACCTAAGTGACAGTTCTTTAAATTATTATATTTATATGAGGCGAGTATTTTTTTTCTCTAAGAGGTCATTCAAAATTTTCGCTTTTAAAAGTGAAAGTTTTTTTTACATTTAGTCACCCAGTCCACCCAGAATCACCACACCCATACATTAAATATAAAAAAACTATTAATTTCTCAAAAAGATCGTCTCTTTAACAGATTCTTCATGTAGTACTAAACATTGTGTAGTCACCGTGGCAGAGTGAGTTAGCGCGCTAGGCATTGCACACATGGTGACCTGGGTTCGATTCCCAGCGGGGGAGGATTTTATCTGCTCTGTACTTGGATGTTCGGGGTCCACTCATACCTCGTGAGGAAAAATGAGCAGCTGCTTTGATGTGAAGCAGCGACCAGTGGCAGAATCATAGGCAAAAAAATAAAACAAGATATTGTAAATTAAAGTGGTAAAGACCTATGATTCTGCGCTACCCACTAAAATTGTGACATAATAACACAAAGAAAAAGCATTATTATTATTACTAAACATTGTGCATGTCTTTAATATCTGTAATAGTGAGATTTTTTTTTCAGTTTTGATTATTTATTTACCGACTGATCAAAGTTATTCAAAATATTTCCTAAAAATAAATTCTTTATTTCGTTGTAATGTGGGCATACTAAAAGGATATGTTCTACATTTTCTTGAGCGTTTAGTTTGCAAATACTGCATAAATTCTGTATGAATGTTGGCGAACCTAAAAAAATTATAGAAAAAATGTTACAGTGGCTTAGGGGGTTCAAACCACACCTATTATAGATTTATAGGTTGGGTTGAAGAGATTGCCATAGGCAATAACCCCGCCCTTTAGTTAGTACCTAAATCTCTAAATACTTTATCTATATGTTGTTTATTTTTTTCCTGTTTATATTTATTTTATACTGTCCATTTTGTATTTTAATTTTTACCGTTATTTAATTGTACATAATAATTATGTCTTTCTAATAAAGAATTTTAGCCAGCATCGATGGCGCGTTGAATGCACCGGTTCTCGAAGGACCACCGAAGTTAAGCAACGTCCAGCCAGGTGAAGATTTCGTGATGCTGGCATTCCGGCTCAACCCAGGCTGGGTGAGGTCAATGTGGGTAGCAGGTTTGTAAGTTTCCTGCGAATGGAGGGTAAAACCCCCGTCGCATATGACCATGCAGTTGAAGAATAAAGAACTCTATTAAAAGAAAGATAAAGAATAAAGAATCTAATACTAATAATATCAGCGTATCAGCACACAACAAAAAACGAAACAAAAATTGAATTTTTTACCACCTGAAAGTATACTTACCACCTGAAACTTTGTACCAGTAGTTTCCGTTGGTTATTCCGCCCGGAAAGTTGTTCCCGCACGCAGTGCCGGAAGCCATCTCCGGATTCCGACCAGCGTAATCCTTGGCCAACTTCACAAAGAACGCATTATCCGGCGTCAAACTTTCAACACCCGAT
>CM044959.1:6887430-7009930 GCA_024516035.1 Bactericera cockerelli
GATTTCTCATAGCTGTCGGAACTGTCAAAGGGATAGCTGGCAACGACGGCACCACCATGAAGGTTGCCAGAAAGGACGAAGGGATGACTCAAGATGAACTGCATCATAGCCAACGTCTCTGGCTCGTGAAAGGTGAAATTGCTGAAAAGAAAACCACCGTAGATAGCACGTCAAATACAACAAGAGTCTCAGAAAGAAATCTCTCTCTCTCTCTCTCTCTCTCTCTCTCTCTCTCGCTCTAGTCTCTCTCTCTCTCTCTCTCTCTCTCCCTCTCTTTCTCTTTCTCTTTCTCTCTCTCTCTGTCAAGCATAGTCTGGACACTTGCCAACCGTAACAAGCAAGGCTTGCAGTTTCCCAAGGGTTTAATGGCTCAAACAGAAAAGTCCAAGACCTCATGATGGTTGATCGCACATGGATATACAGAGTGGGGCAAAAGTCTGGAAACCCCTGAATAACTTTCGAATGGCTTCTTCGGTAAAGGTAAAATTTTGTATGGTAAACCAAGGTAGTAAGACCTTCTTTTGTTACCGGCCCCCAAGTTGGGGCCAGGGGGGCCAACTTCATTTTTTTTAATACGAACCCCTACTTTGCGATACATTTTTGGAAAGGTCTTTAAATAAGAAATATTTTGGTGCAAATTTTATTTTTTAAATATTAACTGTTTGCAAATGGGGTCCAACTTTGTGTATGCAGTGTAAATTCTGGAAACCTCTGAATATCTTTCAAAAGGGCTTTTTCAGTAAATTTAAAATTAGGTTCGGTAATCCGTGGTAATCAGACCTTATTTTAGAATGGGGCCGATTTTTTTTACCGGCCCCCATGTCTGGGACAGTGGGGCCAATTTTTTTTTAAATATGAAACCACACCTTGCGATACATTTTTGGAATTAAGCACCAAAGTATTTCTTATTTAACCCTTTCACTGTACATCCATGAATTAGTTGGAAAAAAAATATGAACCATGTTTTTTTGTGTTTGTTGGAGTCCATAGATGATGTTACCAAAAAAAAATTCTTAAAAGTGGTTCGAACCCCAAGATATGAGATGTCCCTGAGAAAGGACAAATGCAGTGCAGAGAAAAAAAATGAAATTTATAAGTTCTCAGGAAAAACTTATAATTACACACAACACTTGGTTTATAAAACAAATAAACATCGAAATAATTTGAAGATAGAAAAAACTTGGCTTTTTTTGTTTTACTTAATTTTTTTAACTAAAAAAATAGAAAATATGTGTGTTTTTGTGTGTGGGGGGGGTGGGTGTGTGTGTGTGTGGGGGGGGGGTGTGTGTGTGGGGGGGGGTGTGTGTGTGTGGGGGGGGGGGGTGTGTGTGTGGAGGGGTGTGTATGTGTGGGGGGGGGTGTGTTTGTGTGTGTGTGGGGGTGTGTGTGTGTGTGTGGGGGGGGTGTGGGCTTGTGTGGATGTGTGTGGATGAGGTATGGAAAGAAAGGATTCATGGAACAAATGCCGACCCAAATACAATAAATATGTACTGACTTTACTGTTTCCTTGAATTAACTACCCTAAGTACAGCTATTTAGTAGAAAAATAAATAAACTCATCTGTACCAGAAAAATCCTCCCAGTGTATTAGTCCCTGCTGAGGGACACCCAACTTTACAGTCAATTTACGGACTTGTAATTTTTTTCCCTAAAAAAGCAATGTAATTACGTGAAATATAACTCTTTTACTTACCCAAATGAACTTCTAAAGCCAGCCTTTGCACTATTTTCGACCTCAAATTAAACTTTCAAAACAGTCAATTTTTCTAAATTTTCAAATCTTCAAAACTGAAAAATCTTTTGTTTACAAACAGAAGTTCAAACTATAGACTAAACAGTTTTTACTGAAAAAATCGAGAGATAAGAGAACAAAGAAACAATTCCAAAAAGTACAGAAACAAAATCATAGAATGCAGCACTAGTATTTGCAAAATCAATTGATGTCCCTGAGCAAGGACAAATTCATTGAAAGGGTTAAAGACCTTTCCACAAATGTATCGCAAGGTGGGGGTTCGTATTTAAAAAAAGGAAGTTGGCCCTCTGGTCCCGACATGAGGGCCGGTACCAAAAATCGCTCCCATTTTAAAAGAAGGTCAAATTACAACCGATTACCGTACAAAATTTTAAATTTACTGAAAACGCCCTTACGAAAGATATTCAGGGGTTTGCAGACTTTACACTGCATACACAAAGTTGGACGCCATTTGCAAACAGTTAATATAAAAAAAATAAAATGTGCACCAAAGTATTTCTTATTTAAAGACATTTCCAAAAATGTATCGTAAGGTGGGGGTTCGTATATAAAAAAGTGAAGTTGGCCCCCTCGCCCCGACATGGGGGCCGGTAACGAAAATCAGCCCCACCCTCAAAGGAAGGTCTTATTACCCCGGTTTACCGTACAAAATTTTAAATTTACTCAGAAAGCCGTTCAAAAGATATTTAAGGGTTTCCAGACTTTTGCCCCACCCTGTATGTGGTTCAGGACGAGCCAACTTTGAAATAAAGTTCGTTGCAGACCACCACTCACCCCTCCAGCCTATGGATATTGGCTATGGGTGAGTGGCTGGCTACAACAACAACAACTGTCAAGCATGCTTGATCATCCAGAGAACTTTCCCTGTTACCTGTCAGAATTGTTCTGAAACTGGTCTGGGAAATCTCGATTCAGATCAACTCCATGTGCGTTGTATCTCCCCACAAAGTTGAACGGAGACTCACAGTGCCCTTCTTTTGATCTTCTGAAGCCATCTGGATTGAGGGTAGGAACAATCCAGATATCGGTTGTGTTCAGCAGACGAGAGACGCGGTCGTCATGTCCATCACTGTACACGAGATATTGTATCAGAAATACCTGGAAAACAGTCAGTCAATGGAAAACAGTCAAAACAGAAAAATGGTTAGTTAGAAGAGCTCAATTTTGTTAGAATACTGCCATAATATTACCAGGAACCCTGAAAAATAGTTAAAAATTTGTAATACATGTACATTGAATATCAGAACATAAATTATCTGGACCTCTGCCTCATTCCAGAAAGCACTCTCACTCACATAATCCCCGAATCTCCCTTTCAAACATCACAAAACACACTGTGTTTGGTATTGCGTTCAAAATAACCAATTAACCAATCAGAGTGCGTTGTGTGATGGTTGAAAGGGAGATTAGGAAATTTATGAGAGTGTTCTTTGGAATGAGGCCTTGATTCTGCATTATGGGAAGGGTCAAGTGTGTTCTTTATTGACTTATGAAATTCATACAGTGTTGCAAACTGGCAAGTGAAAATATTATACAGTGTTGCTTAACGTACAATCATTGTACATTAAGCAACACAGTGCAATATGTTGTTTATAACAACTTAGTGTATAACAACCGTCCAATTTTGTTCAAATAACCCAATCAGAGTGCAGATTATGAGAGTGAGAAAGGTTTCTGTACTGATACCTAGGTAGGGCTGCTTTGTTAACACTACCTAAATCACATCATGCAAAATTCTAGA
Source organism: Bactericera cockerelli (assembly GCA_024516035.1). Lineage (NCBI taxonomy): Eukaryota > Metazoa > Arthropoda > Insecta > Hemiptera > Triozidae > Bactericera > Bactericera cockerelli. Next base: position 6,890,925 of record CM044959.1, read on the forward strand.
TTACGAAACGAAGCACCTCTGAGAATTATACTCAGATGGATGATTATTGATCATCGATTCAATCAGTAACTTTAATACACACATGTACAATAAAATCTGGATTTTTGTCAGTATAAACAGAATAACGAGAAATTGTCATAAACCGGTCATATGCATGCATGAACAGGAGTGCCTGTCATGTATGCATGAACAGGCGTGCCTGTAATGCATGCATGAGCGTGTGTGGCAGAAAAAGATCACGAGCATAAGTTTGTTCTTGCTGCCTGTTGCGTGTCCATGCATGCATGGTCGTGTGTGGCCGGTTTTAGAAGTAATCAAGGGCAGAAGTAAAAGCCAGCCTCCGTGGCGTAATGGTAGTGACTACTGCCCGTAATCCAGAGATTCCGAGTTCGATCCCGGTTGGAGCAGACTTTTCGAAGAAAATTCTGTTCCCTCCAAACACGTGAGGTTGGCATTTCCGGCCCTAGCCAGGCTGGGTGAGGTTAATGTGGGTAGCTGGTACGATTCCCAGCAAATGGAGGGTAAAACCCCCGTCCTGACTATCTATCTCAATCAGGACGTTAAAACCAAATTGAATCAACTGGTCACAATAGATCTAATTAGGTCGCAGTGTTGATTGTTAGGGTTTCACTGAAAACCCTGCAACCAGATCAGATAATAATAATAGTAATGAGAGTTTGTGGCGGAAAAAGATCACGAGCATAAGTTCGTCCTCGCTGCCAGGGGCTACACAATTACACACACGTGGTGTTAGCGTGAATTAAAAGTGTAGGTAGTTAGGTACCTATAAATCAAACATTGACAAATTGTGCTAATGAACTTAATCAGGTGTTAATGATTAGTATTATTTTTTCAATTTTACAATAAGCATTGATACAAACATACAGCATCATCATTATTAGCCTGATAAATTCACATCCTATGTAGTTTCTTCTGTTTTAGCAGCACGTACATACATACACGTACAGTAATTTCCTAAGCTAGTAATAATAATATCGCCTTATTTATACTGTCCGAATAGGACTATTAAGTCCCATTATTCCAGCAGTAAGCCCAAGACGTATTATTATGTGGTAAAAATCCCAAGTGGGAGGATAACTTGTCTTGTCCCGGCTGGGTTTCGAACCCGTGACCTCTGGAATCTCTGGATCCACAGAGTGCCGCCTTTACCACTACCGGGTCAGACTCTAACATATATTTTGTTCAGTTATTTCGTCTCAACATCTGTAATGTTAGTTTATACAATAATCAAGGCTACATTGTTAACATAGTATAAATTACATAGTCTATCTATCTATCTAAATTTTTATCAGACAAGTAAAATAATTACTTGTCTGATAAAAATGCTAAAGAGATAAATGATAAAATGGCCTAACACGTGCTTTGCATTATTGGCCACTTAAACTTGCCATGTTCTTAATTTTTATTTTATTAATAAGTTATTTTTTACATTTAAATTTTATTTATGAAGATGTAAGAATTTGTTGAATAAAAAATAATCTTTTGAAAGTACTAAAAAAAAAATAAAAAATAAAAAATAATTTTTCCTCAACACGTCTGTAATATTGAACGTTATTTCGAGGCGGGGTTTCTACCCTACATTTGCTTGAAACTCAAAAATTATGTATCCACATTAACTTCATTCACCATACGGCCGAAAAAAGCCAGCATGATGAGACAAATGTTAGAACCTGGGTATTCAACCCGCAATTCTTAACCTCGCTTGACGTTGCTTTACGTGAGCGATCATACAAAAACACGGGCCATCGAGTCTAGCTTCATATTATTACTATTCCCGGGATCAATAACAATCAATTGTACTGTCATGAAGCTCCCTAATTAGCTAATTACTTGTCTGATAAAAATGCTAAAGAGATAAATGATAAAATAAAAGCTAATTACATGATAGCTACTAGACTACTGCGTAGATACTAGACAGACAGGACAAGCTAACTAACGACAAATACACAAATCACTTACCAAACGACATTTCTCGTTCATAGGCAGTAAAGTTTTTAATTGCATACCAGAAGAGACGAAGATTTTACAAGACATAAGACATACATATAAGAGTAAGAATAAAAGAATATATGAAGGATGACGTTTTTTAAAAAAATATAATAGAAGCCATAAAATAACTATTATAAAAATACACCTTAACAATTAATAAGAGGAGAAATATTACCTAATAATAAAACCAAATGCATGAAAATTTTCAAGAAAACACAATCCCACAAAAAACTACCGTTAAAAAAAGGGCCAAGTTCCAGAACTCCTATCCAAAAAGGTTTCGCCAATGAATGCAGTGATATCTTGATTGCGGCCAAGTTATCTTGGTACTAAACTATTTCTTTTATTAAAAGCCGTTTTCTGAGTTCCTCATTTTGTATGTTTTTAACTGCAAACTATCCTCTAACTTGGCCAGTTTCTCCTTGTGATGGTTATATTGTTATTCTGTACCTATACATATAGTCGTGATATTCCATACAACCGATGGCATAATACTGGCCAAGTCAGAGGATACTTTGCAGTTAAAAACATACAAAATAAGGAACTCAGAAAACGGCTTTTAATAAAAGAAATAGTTTAGTACCAAGATAACTTGGCCGCAATCAAGATATCACTGCATTCATTGGCGAAACCTTTTTGGATAGGAGTTCTGGAACTTGGCCCTTTTTTTAACGGTAGTTTTTTGTGGGATATCATTACTTTTTGTAAATGTTTCCTTTTACAGCAGGTTTCATTATTTTTTATTAAAAAATTCAGGATTCTTCACTTTAATATGCTCCTAAAACGACACACTTTAAAAGCAGAAATAGTGCGAAAGTGCCGGTTTTCATTTTTCCCTGTATTTTTACAGTAAACCCTAGCACCGTGCAAAATTTCAGCTCTGTAGGTAGTAGGGAAGTACCTCATAATTTATATACATAATCGAGTATATTTCCTCCCTAAAATAACACCGTTTAACAGCATGATAAGTGCGAAAGTTCCGGTTTACAGATTTTTCCCTGTACTTTTACAATGAACCCTAGCACTATACAAAATTTCAGCTTTGTAGGTAGTTGGGAAGTGCCTCATAATTTATATGCATAATCGAGTACACTTCCCTCCCTAAAATAACACAGTTTAACAGCATGATAAGTGCAAAAGTTCCAGTTTTCAGATTTTTCCCAGTATTTTTACAATAAACCCTACCAGTATGCAAAATTTCAGCTTTTTAGGTAGTAGGGAAGTGCCTCATAATTTATATACATAATATAGTATACTTCCTCCCTAAAACGACACCGTTCAACAGTTTTCAGAACTTTTTCAGATTTTTTCCTGTACTTTTACATTAAACCCTACCATCATACAAAATTTCAGCTTTCTAGGTAGTCGGGAAGTGCTTCATAATTTAGATCCATAATCGATTATATATTTTCTCCCTAAAACGACACCGTTCTACACCATGATAAGTGAAAAAGTTCCGGTTTTCAGATTTTTCCCAGTACTTTTACAATAAACCCTACCATCATGCAAAATTTCAGCTTTCTAGGTAGTCGGGAAGTGCCTCATAATTTTGATGATCTGTCAGTCAGTCAGTCAGTATCAAAATCGCAAATTTCAAAATTACATTCCTCTAAAAGTTTCTTGCATAGAGTCTTTAAATTTTCAATGTCTTTTTAATGATATTAGGACAATCTCTGTTCCAAATTTCATATCTCTATGATCAATTGAACCGAAGATATGAGGGTGTGAAAAACAGGGTGAATCGCTTCGTGTAAAGATACACTGCCGTGCTTGCTGGAACTTGGCCTGGCGCACTGCCGTGCGCTCAGATTATAGCACCAAACATATCAAATGGACATGACAAACTAAATCAAGGGAACACTGAATTTGGGAAGTATATTGTATACCTAGTATATAAAAAAGTCCAAAGAAAAAATTGGACATTTATGTAACATTATAGAGTGAAGAGATGAAAACTATGTGACTAATTAAATAGAAAGATTTGAAATGATTATGTACTTTATGAAACAACGGCTTTCCCTCGCTATTCAACGAGGGAATGCTACATCAGTTTGGGTACTCTGCCCAGTTGAAAATCATTGTAAAATATTTTTCCAGTGACTAAAGAAATTGACTTTCATTGACTGCATTTAAACGGAAATTTCGCGGAGTGTTCAGTAGGTAGGTACCCCATAAAAATTATGATCTCATCGTTAATATTTAAAAAAAAAAAAAAAAATATATTGAGATAGGTAGGAAAAGAAAGAGAGGGAGTTCAAAGATGAGATGAACAGACAAAGTTGAAGAAGATCTAAGAGAGAAAAACTGGAGAGTAGAGGACACGCTTCATAGAAAGATATGGAAGGAAATGCTACGTGGATATTCATAAAACTGGATCTTTTCCTTTTATTAAAAGCTCTTCTTATTTAAACATGGATCAATTGCTTGTGAAAGAAGACATTAAGAGCCGAATTATATAAATAGGATTTCAACAAAGATAAGATGCTGTCTAAATGAAGAATTAAAAAATAAAATATATAATATCTATTGTTAGGTACAGTCCTCTTGACTTAAATAAATACCGACTTGAAATTCGTTTAAAGGCTGTGGTTTTAGCCAACATCGATAGCGCGTTGAATGCATTAGTTCTCGCAGGATAACCGAAGTTAAGCAACGTCCATCGAGGTGGAGACTTCGTGATGCTGGCATTCCGGCCCAACAAAGGCTTGGTGAGGTTTCCAGCATCACGAAGTCTTTACCTCGCTAGACGTTGCTTAACTTTGGTAATCCTACGAGAACCGGCGCCATCGACGCTGGCGTGTGTCAGTCTAGTACGACCAATTCTTACATCTAAGTTTTTCTCCGATTTATCGGCGCTTTAACATGGCGATTATACAACTAAGTTTAAAAATCCTCCATAAAAAAATAATAATAATAATTCCGTGTCCGTGAGATAGGTATTGATACCTAAATCACGGTGGTGAGAGGATTATAGAGGATTATATGGACGCCCAGATCCAATGTCTAGGCTCCTTTCATGTTCATTGATTCTATTTGGTTTAAACGTCCTGATTGAGATAGATAGTCAGGACGGGGGTTTTACCCTCCATTCGCTGGGAATCGTACCAGCTACCCACATTAACCTCACCCAGCCTGAGTAGGGCCGGAATTGCCAGCCTCACATGTTCGGGAGAGAACAGAATTTTCTGTGCGAAAAGTCTGCTCGAACCGGGAATCGCACTCAGGATCTCTGGACTACGGGCAGTAGTCACAACCGCTACGCCACGGAGGCTGGTATGAGAAAATAGTTTACCATCAAGGCGTATCCTACTGTCTCATCCCCGTGCATATTGGCCACGAATTTGAACATGGGCTTGAGCTTCTCCCTCTTCTCGCGAACATTTCGACTGATCTCCACTACATAGAGTGGCGTTTCTTCCACAGCGCTGAGTCCTATTTGGTCCAGTTTAACAATATTAGAATATTTTTCGTTCAATTCTTTTAGAAGTAGTTCCAATTTCGTTGAATCGTAATACTTGTCCAGCTTTATTTCTTTGGGAGGGTCACCAACATATATGGACGGATTAAGGTGAGCGCGATCGGAAATATCCAAGTCTTCCTCGGAAATATCAAAGTCTTTCTCGTAAAAATCAAAGTCTTCCTCGTACAAATCTTGCGACAGATATGTCTCGAAAATAGTCCCCAGAAGCAAGATCACTAAAAATTGTGAAAGCATATTCAATCACTCGCGATTAGACAAACACTTGTGAACGAAACACCTCAGAGACCTTAATTAGTTTCAAGCAATGTTTGTGAAAGGACGATAATCAAGCGCATTGGTTGATGTGATTCTTGTTTATATCGGGTCGACATTGATTTTTATGTACCGGTGCTTATCAGAAAACGAATGGTTATTAATAATCAATTTTATGTGTAAGTTTTAGTATTTCACACACTAATTTGGTTTTTTATAGCCATTTTTCGTTTTTCTCAGTAAGTGCAAGAGTACCTACTCAAACAGGATGGTTTATTTGTACATATAGTACAACTTCTCACTTTTCTGTTTATACTGATTTAAGACTCAAGCAACTGATTTTCTCAGTCTCTACTTTATATGTATTTAGAGAAATGATTTTCTAAACTCACAGGTCAAAATGTGCCAAATTGAACACTTTGAGCTCATGAATACCATATATGACCCTCAGCTGACATTTCACAAAGGACATGAGTACCATATATGACCCTCACCCAAAATTTCACTGTAGACTTGTGTACTCTATAATATGGTATTCACAACCTTCCTTTACTTTGAAGACATGAGTACTCCTTATGGTATTCGTTTCCATGTGTTTCTCATAGGGAATAGGTTCTAGTGGTCCTTGAGAGCAATGTATGAGTGTTGGGTTCTGAAATTTGTGGTCCCGCGTGCTCACTCGCCGATCCCAGCTCTGGGACTCAAAGTGTTAAAGAAACATTTGTAAATCCATCAAACTTGTATCAATCTTAGAACGACCGAAAGTTTAATGCATTCATGAAAACCATGAATTCTTTTCAAAATTCTATTTTTTCTTGTTTTTTTTTTTTTTTAACTTGTTTTTGAATGTCGGCTGCCACCACCTAAAATCAATCACTTTGTATAATAGAAAAAACACTGCCAATTATGGACATAATACTTCCTCGTGATTGTTTCACATTGTATACACGCGAATTTTGAGATTTTATACTAAATTACTTGTATCTCCAAAACGGCTTAACCGATTTTCTTCAAAAAAAAAAAAAAAAAAAAAAAAAAAAAAAATATATGGTAGAAAACCGTTTTTTCTTCCACAAAATTCTGTATCGGCAAGTCGTCATCCTTATTTTTTGACTTTTTCGGATTTTCTTAAATATCAGAGTTAATTTATATTTAATTTAAAAATAAATATAAATAGCCTATGTAAAACTATAATATCTATATACATTATACATACATGTGGTCAGGCGCTTAATCTCTTTCACCCAGAACCGCTAATACGAATCAATTTAATTTAAAATGGGACCATCTACAGAATGTTTCCTATATGTGTGCAAAATTTCATCAAAATCCGTTGAGAAGTTTCCGAGATTTGCGCGATACAAGGAATATTTTTAACAGACCAACGGATCGACAGACCGACACAAAACCAAAGTTGCTCAGGAGGTTATGAAACGTCCAGAAATATGAAAAAAATTGAAATCGGAGCAAAAAAATATTTTTTTTTACAAAACTGAACACAATACTTCTGATTTCTAATATTAGAAATTTCTCGGAAGTAATAATATTTTAAAAAAATCAAGGAAATTCAAAGGTTCTCTACATTCAAAAATAAATACTTGACGAATGAAAAAAAAAAAAAAAAAAAAAACGCTGCCAATTATGGACACAATACTTCCTCGTGATTGTTTCACATTGTATACACGTGCGAATTTTGAGATTTTATACTAAATTACTTGTATCTCGGCTTAACCGATTTTCTTCAAATTTGTTTATATTGGTGTTTTATAGGGTGGCGTCATCGTGAACGATGGTGGCCAGACAGTGGAAGAATGACTCAGCACTTCTACCACTGTCTTTACAAGGAGGCTAATAATTGACTAGGGCTCCCAGAACCAAGACAATGCTGGTCTACTCCTTTTTTATAGTCCCACATACAGTCCCCAGCCAGACTGCTGGCCTCCTCCCTGTTTATAGCCCCCAGCCACACTGCCTGGGTAGGGCCGGAAATGCCAGCCTCACACAAAATAAAAAAAAAATAAGAAACGTCTTTAAATCCTGTGTTTTGCAAGATTTCATTCTTCTTTCCACTAGAGTACAGAAAGAAAATACGCCAATAATAATTAAAAAGAATATAGATCATTCATTATGTAATAGACATTTAAAATTAGGTAGATAAATGGTAGGTAGATGTATTTCAGATATAAGAAATGATTGTTAGACATATACAAACATTACTATGGTAATACCTGAAGGTACTGAGCAGTACACAGTACATTAATAATAACAAAACTGTTAAGTGGAAGGTAACCACCAGGCGAGGTTAATGCTCAAATAATTTTCTACCACCTAACTCTGAGAGACTTATTATTATGTGGTCACAAACTCAGATTAATGAGGAAGAATTCAAGCATTGGGTGGGATTCGAACCAAAGGAATTTCTACACTACCTGGATTACCAGACTAGCGCGTTAACCACTTGACTACCAGGGCACTAGTTCAATACAGATCGATGTGTCTTGAAAAACTATAACAAAAACAATGAGAGGGTTTTTGTTTATTTGGCAATCAAAGTTTTTTCTTTCTACATCACATTCCATTCAATTTATGACAAATAATAATAAATATATAATAATTTTAATAATAGATGATAATAATTTATTGTAGGTCACAATAGATCTTGCTAGGTCGCAGTGTGAATTGCATGGTGTTTCATCTGAAACCCTACAACCCGGTCTCATAATAAAAACACTTTTTTATGTCACATTAGGATGTCTAATATTAACATCATGTTCATAAAAGAAAGAAAAATAATAATTATGCCACACAATTTTGAAAAATGCCGACCCCAATAGCAACAGAAGCTAATATGGGATAATGGTAAGGGATATAGATATATGTCACATAGTTTTGTCATAATAATAAATCACGAAGTGATATTCTATGTAAATAAAACTTGATCTAATATGTCATCAAAGCATTTTTTTAATTTTTGAAACTTGCCAAGATTTTTAATGTTAACTTTTAGCGTTGGTAAATAGCAGAATAATGGTAAATGTCATGTCCAATCCTCAGTTTGATTTCTGTGCTTGAGACTCCTTTCTGCCATGGGCAAATGATTTTAAGTTTAGGAGAACTTATCATTCATTTGATATCAGTTCCTTTTTAGTTTATCAGTTTTTGAAGGAATCTAATTTTCTTGGTGTCTTTTGCACACGAAGTGTATTTTTGGGGGATTTTATTTACTCTGAGCTGTAGGTAATAATGTTATGAAATAAAAACAATGTTCATAATATTATTATACAGGGTGTCCTTTAGTTAGGACCTCTGTATTTATCTATATTTTTTCCATTTTATTGTTTATATATTGTTTCCATTTTTCTATAATAATTGAATGGGTGAGTAGAAGAACCAGGAATGTCAAAAATCGACTTTTCAGGAAAGCAAAAATAAGACAAATATTATCATGATGCTAATGCTAATGAGTATGCTTCCCCCACTTTAAAATCAAAAAAAAATTATACTTATAAGGGGTAGTATTTCTCCTTCATATTCACAGAGATGATAGAAAAGAGTACATTCCTTCTTATTCTACGAGAAAAAAAAAAAAATCGATTTTTGACATTCCTGGTTCTTCTACTCACCCATTCAATTGTTTGTTTTGTACATATGCATAAATATATAATAAATGCATAAATATATAATATATGCATAGATATATAATATATGCATAACTGTCTCTTTATCTAATAAAACATTTAATAATAATATATGTTACAAGAATACAATCAATAGAGTAGACTGAGATCGCAAATTTCACTTCTGCTCCGTATGGACCTGTACAAAAGAGGTGTGGGTTCGTTACAACAACTGATAAGTCTGATAACTGATATCATAACTCTCGATTAACTCTGGTCTCTATTGATGTCAAAATACACCCTAGAATAAAATACGAGATAGATAGAAATCTTTCCGATACAGCAGTTGCTAAGTTAAGTAAACTAATAATCATCATCATCATAGGGTGAAGTCATCGTGAACGATTGTAGACAGACAGTGGAGGAATAATAATAATAATGCTTTTTCTTTGTGTTATTATGTCACAATTTTAGTGGGTAGCGTAGAATCATAGGACTTTACCACTTTAATTTACAATATCTTGTATTATTATTTTTGCCTATGATTCTGCCACTGGTCGCTGCTTCACATCAAAGCAGCTACTCATTTTTCCTCACGAGGTATGAGTGGACCCCGAACATCCAAGTACAGAGCAGAAAAAATCCCAGGTCACCATGTGTGCAATGCCTAGCGCGCTAACTCACTCTGACACAGTGACTACTCAGTGGAGGAATAACTCAGCACTTCTACCACTGTCTTTACAAGGAGGCTAATAATTGACAAGGGCCTCCAGAACCAAACCAATGCTGGTCCACTCCCTGTTTATAGCCCCCCAGCCAGACTGCTGGTATCCTCCCTGTTTATAGTCCTCCAGCCAGACTGCTGGTCTCCTCCCTGATTATAGTCCCCCAGGTCACTATAGATGTCAAAATAAACACTAGAATCTAATAAGAGCTAGATAGAAATCTTTCCGATACAGTAGTTGGTATAATAATAATATCGCCTTATTTATACTGCCCGATTAGGACTATTAAAGTCCCATTATTCCAGCAGTAAGCCCAAGCCATATTATTATGTGGTAAAAATCCCAATTGGGAGGATAACATGTCATGTCCCAGCTGGGTTTCGAACCCACGACCTCTGGAGTCTTTGGATTCACAGAGTGCAACCTTTACCACTGAGCTACCGGGACAGACAGTAAGTTGGTAAGTTAAATAAACTAATAATAACTTGGTGTAATTAAGTTCTATTGGGCGAGTTAAATTATATTGACCCGCAAAGATATCGATACTCGATACATAACGCTTTAACACAGGGGTCGCTAATCTTTTGAGTCTGCCGGACCACTAACCCATCTTGGAAAAAATGGACAGAATACCACAAATTTCCCGTCATCATGAAATCAACATGATAAGTCGTGTTTTTTTATGTAACTAAAGTTTACTAGAATCCAAATCAGTGCCGGATTGAGGCTGCGCGGGGCCCTTGGCAATTTCAAGGCGCGGGGCCCCAAAATTGTACTGAGTTTATGATAAAATACTATTTTTAGAACCTTGAAATCGAAGCCAAGTGTCCTGAGCAACAATCCATAATAGTATCCAAAACGACGTTTATAACACCGAAGGCAACATTTTTTCCGAATAATAGTAGGAATATCTAAATATGTATTATGAAAAGAATTTGTGTAGAAAGATGTCATTAGGTAAGATGTGTAGATCATCAATTACTATGAAGATTTTTTCGCTAGTATTGAATGCTACTTTTTTAAAAGGTAACTTTCCAAATTAATTCCAAACAATCAAAAGACACTTCGAAAATGCCCAAAGATTTTTTTCTTTCATGTCTTGAAAAACAATCCAAACCATTAAGATAAGTAAATTTGACGGCGCCGCAGGCGAAATTTTTGCCAAGTTATGGGGTAAAGTACTCGGAAAATAAATACAATAAGATATATTGAAAAATTCATTAAAAGCGCCGCAGGCAACTATAATGAAGATCATTGGTTAAGATGTCGATAAAGCCGATCACTGAGCACTCTGATGGCAGAGATTAACTAAAGCGATAATCACATCCTTTGTCAATATTATTCTTTTCAAATACGAGTAACTATATTATATTGTATAAAGAGCCGCAGGCAAAAGGTATAGAGATCTAGGTACCTATTTTCATATATGTGGTCGATTTTAAGGGGGGCCCCGTGGTTTTTCTTTTAAAATTTTGCTCACTGGCTGTGATTTTATTTAATAATAAAATCCAGAAAATACGGGGCCCCCAAAATCGCGGGGAACTTGGCATCCACCAAATCTGACATATTGGTAGCTAATCCGCTATTGTCTATGTGGTTCATCATTGTTTATTCAAGGAATAGATAATAATAGGGAGCCCGCGCTTTTCTTTCAATTTATGTACTTTGCTGTGAGTGTGTGATTTCACTTTTTTTTAACTCTTCTTCTTACTCATTATCCAAAAGTACCTAGTGTAAGCTTTTAAAAAACCCATAATATCTAGTGTAAGCTGCTCAAGCGCGGGGCCCCCTAAAGCGCGGGGCCCTTGGCATCTGCCAAATCCGCCATATGGTTAATGCGGCACTGATCCAAATCCTAATCCATTCTGGTAAAATCTAGTTACCCCCACCACAATTTTTTATAACTTACTCAAGTCAAACGAGAGTGCGCTCCGAATGCTACCAATATTTATAAGAACATTCGGGGAAGTAAACATTCTCAATTACAATTCAATAAATTTCTGATTTTCTTCAAAACATTATATAAAATAAAATTCTAAATGATTTTGTCCTAATATCTAATATGTATAATTAAAAATGGCTTAGGATGGGTCCTCTGTAAAAAAGTAAAGAAAAATAAAACAAATGATTAATTTATTTATTATATATTTATTATTATTGCATACACAATATTTATAAGTTAATTATTATACACAATATTTATAAGTAAATCGGGAAATAAGTAGTAGTCTATGTGGGGCATCTTTTGAGCCGAGCTGATGAGCAAAAAAAAAATGACTTTTTGACTAGGTGATTTTCTAATCTTCGCCTACGTCACCGAAGTGTTCCGATGATTCCCGAGACTGATAAGGTATAGAGAGAGAGAGAGAGAGAGAGATAGATAAAGCCAGCGAGCGAGCCAGCGAGAGTAGATCTAGGTCATGCACATGATGCATTCAAGTGCTGATATTAGTGCATATATTATCCAACTCAGGAATAGCATAGTGGTTAAGTCATTGGCACATCGATCCGTAGGTCGTGGGTTCGATCCCAACGAGTGTCAAAATTAATTTCCGCATTTACGCTTCCAGTGGATTTTCTATGAACTAGGGATTCTGTCACGACTCTCGTTGTTAAATTACCGGTTATATGGTTGGGAGGAAGAGCTCAAATATGATCCTTAAAAACATGATTCTCTTTAAAGAGTTGATAAATAGCATTGTACCACAACAAAAGTCATTAGTGTTAAAGTGACCAGTGACCAGTAAAGAAGATCCTCATCCTGCCTTAGAAGAAAGAAGTACGCAAAAAAATTAAAGGTAAGTGCTTAAATTAATAAATAATTAATTTTCACAAAAATATTAATAAATAAATCAGAAAATTCAGAATCCAAAGAGCTATTTACTCAGACTTTATCCACCAAAGAGATATCTAGAGAGTACAGAAAGTAAACAAACAAGTAAATATTTAAAAAAATCTCCAAAACTGTGTCAAATATTTGAAATGTTGCGCCAAAAGTAACAGATTATGAAAACTTGTATCCTCCAAATAGTATAGAGTACAGTAAACAAACAAGTAAATAAATAAAAATAATATATTAAAAATTTCCTCCTAGATTTGTGTCAAATATTTGAAAAGTTGCGCCAAAAGTAACAGATTATGAAAACTTGTATCCTCCAAATAGTATAGAGTACAGTAAACAAACAAGTAAATAAATAAAAATAAAATATTAAAAATTTCCTCCTAGATTTGCGTCAAATATTTGAAAAGTTGCGCCAAAAGGAACAGATCAAGGAAATGCCAATTCACATTGAGTAATAAATAAATAATAACAATATATAACTCAGATTCACACCTGTTGTACATAATAACAAGTTCGAACCTATCCAGATGTGACGTCACATTTACAGAGAAGTGCAAGTCTATACTTGTTATCATGTGTTATTAAAAAGAAATCATAACTCTATGTACTTATATTAATTTCTGTTATCTTTCAGACATCATCATGAAGTGCTACCTATGTGAGAGGTATTCTACAACAGACAAATCAAATTTCAAACGTCATCATAAAACATGCATAGATAAGCTCTATTGCAACCATTGTACATACAAGACGTCTAAAAAGATCCACATGAAGTGTCACATGCGAAAAAATCACATGGATATTAATCACATGGATACAACTGAATTTATTTGTAAAAAGTGTAATAGTTATAAGTCTAAAAAGAAATTTAATATTAAGAGACATCAACGTACTTGTTCAATGAAATTAAACTGTGCCACTTGCTCATTTTCTACAACCAACAAGAAGATGCTGATCAAACATCTACAACCAAAATCTAATTCTTTTAACTGTCCCTATTGTAAAAATTACAAAACTATAAAAAATAACAACTATAATCGACATTTAACCGTATGTAAGAGAAAATATAAGTGTAAATATTGCAATTTCTTGGCTCAGAATCCAAAAGAACTAAGGAAACATCTAATAATAAACAATCATACAAGTGTATTTTGTGATAAATGTGGAAAAAAGTTTCCAAACCGTCATTATTTTTTGCAACACAAATCAGTATGTGAGCAAATACCATCTGAAGAATTGCTTAAATGTGAAGTTTTAGATGCAATCCATAAAAAGTTCAAAGTATTAAGATTCACTCACTTTAAAATGAGTGAAGACTTTAAAAAAACCATGCATGTAGAAATGTTACCCATTATAAAAGACAAAATTCAGAAAGAAGCAAACAGTCAGTTAGCTATTAAATGGTACCTCGCTGTTCAAGTTTCTTTGTATAAGAGAGCTATGGATGATGAATCATGGGCATATCCAGTCTTTAAATCTTCCATCGAAAAAACTTTTTGGAACGAAGAAAATATTGTTCTAGAAAGAAGCTTAGAAAAACTAAATGAAAAGTTGGAACTTTTTTGTAATCTTGGTTCCGGTTGGATTTTCGATAGAGTCTTAAGAATTGATTTGTCCATAGCACAATATGATCCTCTATCTGCATCGAGCTTTATACCAACACCTAAAAGACTCGAACATGAAAAAATAAAACCATCCATATTGAATATAAAAAATCTACAAGATGATAACTGTTTTATCTACTGTGTTCTCGCGGGAATTTATAACATAAATGATACAAATCCAGAACCATATTTGAAGCTGAGACATGAAATCAACTTAGATGGATTAAATTTTCCAATGCAAGTGAGACAAATAGAAAAATTTGAAAAGCAGAATCTAAATATTTCGATTTCTGTGTTTGGATATGAAGACGATACTATTTTGCCTCTTTATATAGCCAAAGATCTGGAACGAAAATTTCATATAAATTTACTTTTATTAACTCAAGAAGAAAAATCTCATTTTATTCTCATAAGAAATAAAAACTCGTTGTTCAAACACGTCCTCTATCCAAAGTCACATCACAAGGTGTATATTTGTGACTATTGTTTAAACAGAATGAGCTCGAACCAAGCTTATAATAACCATGTTGCTCGATGTAAACTATTAATACCACAAGCCACAAAATATCCTACTGAAGATAACAAAATCTTGGAATGGAAGAATTTCAATAGCAAAATAAAACGACCAATCACAATATATGCGGACTTTGAGACTATGAACATCAATGGTAATCTTACCCCTTCTTCTTTTGCTTATGTCATTGTTGATGATACTCAAAGTCCAATCTCATTTAGAGAATTCCGTAATTCACAAGATGTTGTTCGATGTTTTCTTTTAAGTATAATCAAAGATGTAGATGATTTAACGAATTCACGAATAGACCACGAAGAAATAGTTTGGACAGATGAAGATAGACTACGTTACAAAAAAGCAACACATTGTCATATTTGTGAAGAATCATTTGACTTAAACATCACAGATTCAAATCATCCGATGTCTCGTGTCGCAGATCATTGCCATTTTGAATTTCCTCACACAAAGCCTACACCTAGTAATACACCAGGTCGCTTTAGAGGAGCAGCTCATCGTCAATGTAATGCAGCGTATCAATCAAAATTACGAATTTCTGTGATATTACACAATCTCAAGAACTTTGATGGACATTTAATTATTACAGAAATTGGAAAGTTCATTCGATCATCACTCCAATTTAAGTGTATACCTATGACCATTGAGAAATATTCGACTTTTAGTTTGGGAAACATTGATTTTATAGATTCTCTAGAGTTTTTGAATGCTTCTCTTGACTCTTTAGCATCAACTTTGGATCAAAAAGATATGAAAATCATGAAACATTACTTTCCAGATGAAAGTCAGTTCAAATTGGTCTGTAAAAAAGGTATTTTCCCCTATGAATACATAGATTCATATGAAAAACTTGAAAATGATAGAGAACTACCTCCTCTTGAAGCTTTTTTCAATAAGTTGAGTGATAGTCAAATAAATCAAGATGACTATGATCATGCGAAAAATGTGTGGAATACTTTTCACTGTCAAACATTAGGAGAATACCAAGATTTATACAACAAGTGTGATGTTCTTCTACTAGCAGATGTATTTGAAAATTTTAGAAGCACAATGCTTCATCACTATGGACTCGATCCTTGTAATTTTATTAGTTTTCCAAGCTTATCTTGGACAGCTATGTTGAAAATGACAAAAGTCAAGTTGGAACTCATCACAGACCCTGACATATATCTCATGTTTGAACAAGGTATAAGAGGTGGTGTAGCAGTAATTCCTACCAGATATGCACGAGCTGAACCTGGTGATTCATCACTGCTTTATGTTGATTGCAATAATTTATATGGTGCAGCATTGTCATCATATTTGCCGATTGGAGATTTTCAATTTGTATCTATAAATATGATCAACCAAGTATTAAGCACACCAGATGATTCAGATATAGGTTTTATTTGTGAAGTGGATTTGTATGTTTCTGATAAACTTCATGACTACATGAATGATTTCCCTTTGGCTCCATCATCACAGAAAATTCAAACTGATCAACTTTCCCCTTATCAAAAGAGCCTGGCAAAAACATTAAACTACAATCATGTACCAACTGACAAACTTATCACTTCTTTAGAGCCGAAAGCTAATTATATTATACACTATAGAAATTTAAAACTTTACCTCCAACTAGGAATGGTTCTTACCAAAGTTCATAAAATTGTTCAATTTAAACAATCTGCGTGGATGAAACCCTACATAGATTTTAACACCGAAAAAAGAGCTCAAGCTTCATCTAAATTCGAGCAAAACCTATTTAAGCTGGCATCAAATTCATGTTTTGGCCGATGTCTCATGAATGTTAGACGTCACAAGAATTTTACATTGGTAACTAATGAATCCAAAGCAAAATCATACATTAATAAACCTACTTTCAAACAGTTCTCAATTTTCAACAAAGACTTAGTAGGTATCCTTTACAACAAAACCATAGTTACATTAAATAAACCAATTTACGCAGGAATGGTGACTTTAGAAGTTTCGAAGTTAATTATGTATGACTATTTCTATAATACATTGAAACCTAAATATGGTAATAATATGACATTGTGTATGACTGATACTGATTCATTGTTGTTACAATTGAAAACTAAAGACTTGAATACAGACTTGATGAGTATGATTGATACACTTGATACATCTAATTACCCTACAGATCATCCTTTGTACTCTAGTAAATGGAAAAAAATCGTTGGTAAATTTAAAGATGAAAGCCCTGCAGATCCAATCATAGAATTTGTTGGGTTGCGCGCTAAGATGTATGCCTTTGAAACAGAAAAAAGTAAAAACAAGTGTATAGGGAAAGGTATTCCTCGAGCTAATCTAAGAACAATGAATATAAAAGACTACAAAAAATCACTTTTTCAAGAAAGCATATCTTCTGTACAGTTTCATCAAATTTCGAGTGTAAATCATTCTCTTTACATGAAGTCAATGAAAAAAATTGCGCTTTCGCCAATGGATGATAAAAGATACCTACTAGGTGATAAAATACGAACACTTGCATATGGACATTGGAGAATCAAAGAAATTGAACAAGATAATGAACAAAATATCGAATAATTACTGAGAAAAATAATTTATTATTAAGTAATAGGATTGGTATTAAGTTGAACAGTAAAATAAGATACTTGAATTTTTGATTTATTTTTAATACCTATCTAAGTCAAATAATAATAATAATTAAAGAAACAAAAAGTTAAAATTTGTAAATATTTGTAGAAACCCATATTTGATGTTTAATTTTATTATAATATGTATAGTAATGCTAGTTGACCTCTTTTCATATTATTATTTAATTATTATGTATTCTATTGTAATATTTTTGAAGCAATAATGAAATGCATGTAAAATTGTGATTTATACCTTATGTGCTGTTTTCTTTTGCTCTTTCCATGCAAAATGACATACATATTTTCAATAAATCTATACAAATAAATAGGTCAATAATAGTTAAAATTACCATTAAAAAAGTCTTCTTATTTATCAACTCTATAAAAAATTATAGAATACCTGCTTAGAACATTGAGTCCCATTATTTTCACTGTAAGCTCAAGACATACGAGTATTATTATGTGGTCAAAATCCCAACTGAGATGATAACCCGGCTCAACCAGATTTCGAACCAAGAAACCTCTGGTAATCGATAGTAAATAAGTAAAAAAAACACTGCCAATTATGGACACAATTCTTCCTCGTGATTGCTTCACATTGTAAACACGTGCCAATTTTGAGATTTTATAGAAAATTACTTGTATCTCCAAAATGGCTCAACCGATTTTCTTCAAATTTGTTTTATATGGTAGAATATCGTTTTTTCTACATTCTAAATTCCACAAAAAATTCTGTATCGGCAAGTCGTGGTCCTTATTTTTTTACTTTTTTGTCCAAAATTTCAGATTTTCTTAAATATCAGAGTCATATTATAATTAATTTAAAAATAAATATAAATAACCTACGTAAAATAATAATATGCATATTCTTACAAAATTTCATCGAAATCGGGTGTACCGTTCACGAGATATAAGCGTTTAAGTAAAAAGTTAGTGGTCAGGCGCATGGTCTCTTTCACCCAGAACCGCTTGTATGAATTCAATGAATTTAAAATGGGACCATCTACAGAATGTCTCCTAGATGTGTACAAAATTTCATCAAAATCGGTCGAGTAGTTTCCGAGATTTGCGCGTTACAAGGAATCATTTTAACAGACCGACAGACCGACAGAGCGACAGACCGACAGACCGACAGACAGACACAAAACCAAATTTACTCAGTAGGTTATGAAACGTCCAGAAATATGAAAAAAATTGAAATCGGAGCAAAAAAATATTTTTTTTTACAAAAACGAACACAATACTTCCGATTTCTAATATTAGAAATTTCTCGGAAGTAAAATTCTCACTTTCAGTTTAGTTTACAACAAAACTTCAAAAAAATTGGGTTCGATCGTAAAATAAGATAAGTCTCCTTTTTATGAAAAGTACCTAAGTTTGTTCAAGTAGAAGAATATCGAAGATTTGTACAGAAAATAGAGGATTTTCAAAGGAAAAAGAGAGGATTGCACAGATTAATTTAAAGCAAAGCAAAGTCAATCATACTAACTGTACCAACTACTAAAACTAACCGATCTTGGTGGGAATCGAATTTAGGACCTACAGATAACAAGTCCAACGCTTAATCAGGCAAATCACAATGCTAATTTTTGTATGTCTACAAACATATTCTTTATGGCTTAATAATAATATTATATAAAATTTGTTGTGAAAATAATCAATATGAGGTGAAAGACATCACTCTGGTTAGCTTGATCAATGAGAAGGTAAACTTGTAACCTAGAGGTAATTAGTTCAAGTCCCGGTTTCAAAATAGATTTAGCAAAGTAAGTTTGAGTAGTTGTGATATCACATAATATCACCAAAGTGTATAACACAAATATGATAACTATAACAGGAGATATCCAATCTTAGTAGCTTAATCGATAAAGCAACGAACTTGTAACCTGGAAGTCGATGGTTCAAGTACTGGTTTCAACATAGATTTAGTAAAGCGAGTTTGAGTAGTTGTGATATCAAGAAAGCGATTAACACAAATATGTTAACTTACTTTATAAGAGGAGATAGAAAAAGGTGTCATCATTATAAAAATAAAATAAAGTCACATGTAAAACTTGTAAAAAAAAAAATAAGTTCTACGACCATCTCGTATATTTAAACAGTTTTGGAAGAAGGAGAAGAAGAAGAAAAAAAAAAACACTGCCAATTATGGACTCTATACTTCCTCGTGATTGTTTCACATTGTTAACACGTGCCAATTTTGAGATTTTATACTAAATTACTTGTATCTCCAAAACGACTGCACCGATTTTCTTCAAATTTGTTTTATATGGTAGAAAATCGTTTTTTCTACATTCTAGATTCCTCAAAAATTTCTGTATCGGCAAGTCGTGGTCCTTATTTTTTGACTTTTTTGTCCAAAATTTCGGATTTTCTTAAATATCAGAGTCTAATTATAATTAATTAAAAAATATATATAAATAGCCTATGTAAAACAATTATATGCATACACACACAAAATTTCATTAAAATCGGGTGTACCGTTCACGAGATATAAGCGTTTAAGTAAAAAGTTAGTGGTCAGGCGCATGGGCTCTTTCACCAAGAACCGCTAGTACGAATTCGATGAATTTAAAATGGGACCATCTACAGAATGTCTCCTAGATGTGTGCAAAATTTCATCAAAATCGGTCGAGTAGTTTCCGAGATTTGCGCGTTACAAGGAATCGTTTTAACAGACCGACAGACCGACAGACCGACAGACCGACAGAACGACAGACCGACAGACCGACAGACCGACAGACCGACAGACAGACACAAAACCAAATTTGCTCAGGAGGTTATGAAACGTCCAGAAATCTGAAAAAAATTGAAATCGGAGCAAAAAAATATTTTTTTTTACAAAAACGAACACAATACTTCCGATTTCTAATATTAGAAATTTCTCGGAAGTAAAAACTGGTAATCTATGAACACAATACTTCCTTATGATTGGTGAACATTGTTTACACGTTTGAGATTTTCCACTAAATCACTTGTATCTCCAAAACCACTTACTGATTTTCTTTGTTTCTAATGATAGAATACTGTATTTTCTACATTCTAGATTTCACAAAATTTCTGTATCAGTAAGTTGAAGATCTCATTTTTTTTTTTACTCACTTTTTTGTTTTTTTTTTTTTTTTTTTTGGGATTTACTTGGATATCAGAGTTGAATTATAACAATTAAAAATAATTATAAATAGTCTATGTAAATTGTGCACAACATCCGAAGTTAAAGAGTGGGTTTTTGTTGTTCATTAGATTGAAAATATTAAAAAATGTAAGTATGAATAATAACAAAGGTCTAACTCTTAACTGACCATCAGGTTTTCCTCCATCAACCTCAGAGATGAACCCATTGGTTGGATTTGTTCTGTATGGCTCCATATTATCTAGTTTCTCATATTATTTCATATAGTAAAGAAAAAGGAATTCTACAAGTAGACACAATAATAAACCAACATCTTTTATAATATTCTCGTGATAAATACCTGTACACATACACACATTAATCTTTATGGCTAGTTACTACCTACTCAATTAGAGTAAGATTCTAGAATCCTTTGATTTCTACGAGAAAAACTGGAAAATTCCTTGTATTATTTATGAAAAATCAAGACAAAAATGGTCATTTTGCAAGTAATATGTATAGTTTGTACCTATTAAATTTAGGTTTTTCCTATAAAAACAAGAACTTTTCATTTTCGATGTTATTTTTCAATCTATTCCTTTAAAAGAGACACAATTTTAGACTTTTTTGGTTAGGTTGGGTTAGGTTAGGTTATATGGTAACACAAGGGGGGTCTTGTGTTACCATATAACCTAACCTAACCCAACCTAACCAAAAAAGTCTAAAATTGTGTCTCTTTTAAAGGAATAGATTGAAAAATAACATCGAAAATGAAAAGTTCTTGTTTTTATAGGAAAAACCTAAATTTAATAGGTACAAACTATACATATTACTTGCAAAATGACCATTTTTGTCTTGATTTTTCATAAATAATACAAGGAATTTTCCAGTTTTTCTCGTAGAAATCAAAGGATTCTAGAATCTTACTCTAATTGAGTAGGTAGTAACTAGCCATAAAGATTAATGTGTGTATGTGTACAGGTATTTATCACGAGAATATTATAAAAGATGTTGGTTTATTATTGTGTCTACTTGTAGAATTCCTTTTTCTTTACTATATGAAATAATATGAGAAACTAGATAATATGGAGCCATACAGAACAAATCCAACCAATGGGTTCATCTCTGAGGTTGATGGAGGAAAACCTGATGGTCAGTTAAGAGTTAGACCTTTGTTATTATTCATACTTACATTTTTTAATATTTTCAATCTAATGAACAACAAAAACCCACTCTTTAACTTCGGATGTTGTGCACAATTTACATAGACTATTTATAATTATTTTTAATTGTTATAATTCAACTCTGATATCCAAGTAAATCCCAAAAAAAAAAAAAAAAAAAAAAACAAAAAGTGAGTAAAAAAAAAAATGAGATCTTCAACTTACTGATACAGAAATTTTGTGAAATCTAGAATGTAGAAAATACAGTATTCTATCATTAGAAACAAAGAAAATCAGTAAGTGGTTTTGGAGATACAAGTGATTTAGTGGAAAATCTCAAACGTGTAAACAATGTTCACCAATCATAAGGAAGTATTGTGTTCATAGATTACCAGTTTTTTTTTTTTTCTTCTTCTTCTCCTTCTTCCAAAACTGTTTAAATATACGAGATGGTCGTAGAACTTATTTTTTTTTTTTACAAGTTTTACATGTGACTTTATTTTATTTTTATAATGATGACACCTTTTTCTATCTCCTCTTATAAAGTAAGTTAACATATTTGTGTTAATCGCTTTCTTGATATCACAACTACTCAAACTCGCTTTACTAAATCTATGTTGAAACCAGTACTTGAACCATCGACTTCCAGGTTACAAGTTCGTTGCTTTATCGATTAAGCTACTAAGATTGGATATCTCCTGTTATAGTTATCATATTTGTGTTATACACTTTGGTGATATTATGTGATATCACAACTACTCAAACTTACTTTGCTAAATCTATTTTGAAACCGGGACTTGAACTAATTACCTCTAGGTTACAAGTTTACCTTCTCATTGATCAAGCTAACCAGAGTGATGTCTTTCACCTCATATTGATTATTTTCACAACAAATTTTATATAATATTATTATTAAGCCATAAAGAATATGTTTGTAGACATACAAAAATTAGCATTGTGATTTGCCTGATTAAGCGTTGGACTTGTTATCTGTAGGTCCTAAATTCGATTCCCACCAAGATCGGTTAGTTTTAGTAGTTGGTACAGTTAGTATGATTGACTTTGCTTTGCTTTAAATTATACTGTGCAATCCTCTCTTTTTCCTTTGAAAATCCTCTATTTTCTGTACAAATCTTCGATATTCTTCTACTTGAACAAACTTAGGTACTTTTCATAAAAAGGAGACTTATCTTATTTTACGATCGAACCCAATTTTTTTGAAGTTTTGTTGTAAACTAAACTGAAAGTGAGAATTTTACTTCCGAGAAATTTCTAATATTAGAAATCGGAAGTATTGTGTTCGTTTTTGTAAAAAAAAATATTTTTTTGCTCCGATTTCAATTTTTTTCATATTTCTGGACGTTTCATAACCTACTGAGTAAATTTGGTTTTGTGTCTGTCTGTCGGTCTGTCGCTCTGTCGGTCTGTCGGTCTGTTAAAATGATTCCTTGTAACGCGCAAATCTCGGAAACTACTCGACCGATTTTGATGAAATTTTGTACACATCTAGGAGACATTCTGTAGATGGTCCCATTTTAAATTCATT
Organism: Bactericera cockerelli; assembly: GCA_024516035.1. Classification (NCBI taxonomy): domain Eukaryota; kingdom Metazoa; phylum Arthropoda; class Insecta; order Hemiptera; family Triozidae; genus Bactericera; species Bactericera cockerelli. The sequence continues at coordinate 6,914,403 of CM044959.1, forward strand.
GAATTCATACAAGCGGTTCTGGGTGAAAGAGACCATGCGCCTGACCACTAACTTTTTACTTAAACGCTTATATCTCGTGAACGGTACACCCGATTTCGATGAAATTTTGTAAGAATATGCATATTATTATTTTACGTAGGTTATTTATATTTATTTTTAAATTAATTATAATATGACTCTGATATTTAAGAAAATCTGAAATTTTGGACAAAAAAGTAAAAAAATAAGGACCACGACTTGCCGATACAGAATTTTTTGTGGAATTTAGAATGTAGAAAAAACGATATTCTACCATATAAAACAAATTTGAAGAAAATCGGTTGAGCCATTTTGGAGATACAAGTAATTTTCTATAAAATCTCAAAATTGGCACGTGTTTACAATGTGAAGCAATCACGAGGAAGAATTGTGTCCATAATTGGCAGTGTTTTTTTTACTTATTTACTATCGATTACCAGAGGTTTCTTGGTTCGAAATCTGGTTGAGCCGGGTTATCATCTCAGTTGGGATTTTGACCACATAATAATACTCGTATGTCTTGAGCTTACAGTGAAAATAATGGGACTCAATGTTCTAAGCAGGTATTCTATAATTTTTTATAGAGTTGATAAATAAGAAGACTTTTTTAATGGTAATTTTAACTATTATTGACCTATTTATTTGTATAGATTTATTGAAAATATGTATGTCATTTTGCATGGAAAGAGCAAAAGAAAACAGCACATAAGGTATAAATCACAATTTTACATGCATTTCATTATTGCTTCAAAAATATTACAATAGAATACATAATAATTAAATAATAATATGAAAAGAGGTCAACTAGCATTACTATACATATTATAATAAAATTAAACATCAAATATGGGTTTCTACAAATATTTACAAATTTTAACTTTTTGTTTCTTTAATTATTATTATTATTTGACTTAGATAGGTATTAAAAATAAATCAAAAATTCAAGTATCTTATTTTACTGTTCAACTTAATACCAATCCTATTACTTAATAATAAATTATTTTTCTCAGTAATTATTCGATATTTTGTTCATTATCTTGTTCAATTTCTTTGATTCTCCAATGTCCATATGCAAGTGTTCGTATTTTATCACCTAGTAGGTATCTTTTATCATCCATTGGCGAAAGCGCAATTTTTTTCATTGACTTCATGTAAAGAGAATGATTTACACTCGAAATTTGATGAAACTGTACAGAAGATATGCTTTCTTGAAAAAGTGATTTTTTGTAGTCTTTTATATTCATTGTTCTTAGATTAGCTCGAGGAATACCTTTCCCTATACACTTGTTTTTACTTTTTTCTGTTTCAAAGGCATACATCTTAGCGCGCAACCCAACAAATTCTATGATTGGATCTGCAGGGCTTTCATCTTTAAATTTACCAACGATTTTTTTTCCATTTACTAGAGTACAAAGGATGATCTGTAGGGTAATTAGATGTATCAAGTGTATCAATCATACTCATCAAGTCTGTATTCAAGTCTTTAGTTTTCAATTGTAACAACAATGAATCAGTATCAGTCATACACAATGTCATATTATTACCATATTTAGGTTTCAATGTATTATAGAAATAGTCATACATAATTAACTTCGAAACTTCTAAAGTCACCATTCCTGCGTAAATTGGTTTATTTAATGTAACTATGGTTTTGTTGTAAAGGATACCTACTAAGTCTTTGTTGAAAATTGAGAACTGTTTGAAAGTAGGTTTATTAATGTATGATTTTGCTTTGGATTCATTAGTTACCAATGTAAAATTCTTGTGACGTCTAACATTCATGAGACATCGGCCAAAACATGAATTTGATGCCAGCTTAAATAGGTTTTGCTCGAATTTAGATGAAGCTTGAGCTCTTTTTTCGGTGTGTTAAAATCTATGTAGGGTTTCATCCACGCAGATTGTTTAAATTGAACAATTTTATGAACTTTGGTAAGAACCATTCCTAGTTGGAGGTAAAGTTTTAAATTTCTATAGTGTATAATATAATTAGCTTTCGGCTCTAAAGAAGTGATAAGTTTGTCAGTTGGTACATGATTGTAGTTTAATGTTTTTGCCAGGCTCTTTTGATAAGGGGAAAGTTGATCAGTTTGAATTTTCTGTGATGATGGAGCCAAAGGGAAATCATTCATGTAGTCATGAAGTTTATCAGAAACATACAAATCCACTTCACAAATAAAACCTATATCTGAATCATCTGGTGTGCTTAATACTTGGTTGATCATATTTATAGATACAAATTGAAAATCTCCAATCGGCAAATATGATGACAATGCTGCACCATATAAATTATTGCAATCAACATAAAGCAGTGATGAATCACCAGGTTCAGCTCGTGCATATCTGGTAGGAATTACTGCTACACCACCTCTTATACCTTGTTCAAACATGAGATATATGTCAGGGTCTGTGATGAGTTCCAACTTGACTTTTGTCATTTTCAACATAGCTGTCCAAGATAAGCTTGGAAAACTAATAAAATTACAAGGATCGAGTCCATAGTGATGAAGCATTGTGCTTCTAAAATTTTCAAATACATCTGCTAGTAGAAGAACATCACACTTGTTGTATAAATCTTGGTATTCTCCTAATGTTTGACAGTGAAAAGTATTCCACACATTTTTCGCATGATCATAGTCATCTTGATTTATTTGACTATCACTCAACTTATTGAAAAAAGCTTCAAGAGGAGGTAGTTCTCTATCATTTTCAAGTTTTTCATATGAATCTATGTATTCATAGGGGAAAATACCTTTTTTACAGACCAATTTGAACTGACTTTCATCTGGAAAGTAATGTTTCATGATTTTCATATCTTTTTGATCCAAAGTTGATGCTAAAGAGTCAAGAGAAGCATTCAAAAACTCTAGAGAATCTATAAAATCAATGTTTCCCAAACTAAAAGTCGAATATTTCTCAATGGTCATAGGTATACACTTAAATTGGAGTGATGATCGAATGAACTTTCCAATTTCTGTAATAATTAAATGTCCATCAAAGTTCTTGAGATTGTGTAATATCACAGAAATTCGTAATTTTGATTGATACGCTGCATTACATTGACGATGAGCTGCTCCTCTAAAGCGACCTGGTGTATTACTAGGTGTAGGCTTTGTGTGAGGAAATTCAAAATGGCAATGATCTGCGACACGAGACATCGGATGATTTGAATCTGTGATGTTTAAGTCAAATGATTCTTCACAAATATGACAATGTGTTGCTTTTTTGTAACGTAGTCTATCTTCATCTGTCCAAACTATTTCTTCGTGGTCTATTCGTGAATTCGTTAAATCATCTACATCTTTGATTATACTTAAAAGAAAACATCGAACAACATCTTGTGAATTACGGAATTCTCTAAATGAGATTGGACTTTGAGTATCATCAACAATGACATAAGCAAAAGAAGAAGGGGTAAGATTACCATTGATGTTCATAGTCTCAAAGTCCGCATATATTGTGATTGGTCGTTTTATTTTGCTATTGAAATTCTTCCATTCCAAGATTTTGTTATCTTCAGTAGGATATTTTGTGGCTTGTGGTATTAATAGTTTACATCGAGCAACATGGTTATTATAAGCTTGGTTCGAGCTCATTCTGTTTAAACAATAGTCACAAATATACACCTTGTGATGTGACTTTGGATAGAGGACGTGTTTGAACAACGAGTTTTTATTTCTTATGAGAATAAAATGAGATTTTTTCTTCTTGAGTTAATAAAAGTAAATTTATATGAAATTTTCGTTCCAGATCTTTGGCTATATAAAGAGGCAAAATAGTATCGTCTTCATATCCAAACACAGAAATCGAAATATTTAGATTCTGCTTTTCAAATTTTTCTATTTGTCTCACTTGCATTGGAAAATTTAATCCATCTAAGTTGATTTCATGTCTCAGCTTCAAATATGGTTCTGGATTTGTATCATTTATGTTATAAATTCCCGCGAGAACACAGTAGATAAAACAGTTATCATCTTGTAGATTTTTTATATTCAATATGGATGGTTTTATTTTTTCATGTTCGAGTCTTTTAGGTGTTGGTATAAAGCTCGATGCAGATAGAGGATCATATTGTGCTATGGACAAATCAATTCTTAAGACTCTATCGAAAATCCAACCGGAACCAAGATTACAAAAAAGTTCCAACTTTTCATTTAGTTTTTCTAAGCTTCTTTCTAGAACAATATTTTCTTCGTTCCAAAAAGTTTTTTCGATGGAAGATTTAAAGACTGGATATGCCCATGATTCATCATCCATAGCTCTCTTATACAAAGAAACTTGAACAGCGAGGTACCATTTAATAGCTAACTGACTGTTTGCTTCTTTCTGAATTTTGTCTTTTATAATGGGTAACATTTCTACATGCATGGTTTTTTTTAAAGTCTTCACTCATTTTAAAGTGAGTGAATCTTAATACTTTGAACTTTTTATGGATTGCATCTAAAACTTCACATTTAAGCAATTCTTCAGATGGTATTTGCTCACATACTGATTTGTGTTGCAAAAAATAATGACGGTTTGGAAACTTTTTTCCACATTTATCACAAAATACACTTGTATGATTGTTTATTATTAGATGTTTCCTTAGTTCTTTTGGATTCTGAGCCAAGAAATTGCAATATTTACACTTATATTTTCTCTTACATACGGTTAAATGTCGATTATAGTTGTTATTTTTTATAGTTTTGTAATTTTTACAATAGGGACAGTTAAAAGAATTAGATTTTGGTTGTAGATGTTTGATCAGCATCTTCTTGTTGGTTGTAGAAAATGAGCAAGTGGCACAGTTTAATTTCATTGAACAAGTACGTTGATGTCTCTTAATATTAAATTTCTTTTTAGACTTATAACTATTACACTTTTTACAAATAAATTCAGTTGTATCCATGTGATTAATATCCATGTGATTTTTTCGCATGTGACACTTCATGTGGATCTTTTTAGACGTCTTGTATGTACAATGGTTGCAATAGAGCTTATCTATGCATGTTTTATGATGACGTTTGAAATTTGATTTGTCTGTTGTAGAATACCTCTCACATAGGTAGCACTTCATGATGATGTCTGAAAGATAACAGAAATTAATATAAGTACATAGAGTTATGATTTCTTTTTAATAACACATGATAACAAGTATAGACTTGCACTTCTCTGTAAATGTGACGTCACATCTGGATAGGTTCGAACTTGTTATTATGTACAACAGGTGTGAATCTGAGTTATATATTGTTATTATTTATTTATTACTCAATGTGAATTGGCATTTCCTTGATCTGTTCCTTTTGGCGCAACTTTTCAAATATTTGACGCAAATCTAGGAGGAAATTTTTAATATTTTATTTTTATTTATTTACTTGTTTGTTTACTGTACTCTATACTATTTGGAGGATACAAGTTTTCATAATCTGTTACTTTTGGCGCAACTTTTCAAATATTTGACACAAATCTAGGAGGAAATTTTTAATATATTATTTTTATTTATTTACTTGTTTGTTTACTGTACTCTATACTATTTGGAGGATACAAGTTTTCATAATCTGTTACTTTTGGCGCAACATTTCAAATATTTGACACAGTTTTGGAGATTTTTTTAAATATTTACTTGTTTGTTTACTTTCTGTACTCTCTAGATATCTCTTTGGTGGATAAAGTCTGAGTAAATAGCTCTTTGGATTCTGAATTTTCTGATTTATTTATTAATATTTTTGTGAAAATTAATTATTTATTAATTTAAGCACTTACCTTTAATTTTTTTGCGTACTTCTTTCTTCTAAGGTAGGATGAGGATCTTCTTTACTGGTCACTGGTCACTTTAACACTAATGACTTTTGTTGTGGTACAATGCTATTTATCAACTCTTTAAAGAGAATCATGTTTTTAAGGATCATATTTGAGCTCTTCCTCCCAACCATATAACCGGTAATTTAACAACGAGAGTCGTGACAGAATCCCTAGTTCATAGAAAATCCACTGGAAGCGTAAATGCGGAAATTAATTTTGACACTCGTTGGGATCGAACCCACGACCTACGGATCGATGTGCCAATGACTTAACCACTATGCTATTCCTGAGTTGGATAATATATGCACTAATATCAGCACTTGAATGCATCATGTGCATGACCTAGATCTACTCTCGCTGGCTCGCTCGCTGGCTTTATCTATCTCTCTCTCTCTCTCTCTCTCTATACCTTATCAGTCTCGGGAATCATCGGAACACTTCGGTGACGTAGGCGAAGATTAGAAAATCACCTAGTCAAAAAGTCATTTTTTTTTGCTCATCAGCTCGGCTCAAAAGATGCCCCACATAGACTACTACTGAAATAATACAGAATAACTTAAAATAATAAAAAGATCAACAATTTTAAAACATAAAATAATAGAACTGAAAAATAACGCGACATCAACAAATTACAAATCACAACACAAACAAAAACAAATTAATAAAATGGCGATTTCCTAGTAAACTCTGGTAAAAATCTATGGAAGAGAGATTTTTTCTCTTCCCCGAAAACAGGAATAATTTTTACTAGAATTTACCAGAAAGGAGGGGAAATTTCCTAATCCAATAAAAAAACAGAAATCTTCCAAAATGTAAATTCTGGTTAAGTCTGGTTACATAAAAAAACACGCGTATAGTTAAAAAATCACTACAGATCATCAACATAAGCTCAAAATTAGAACCGAATGGTATGTCAAGGAATGATGGCAAATTAACGTCCGGATGGAGTGACGAATGTTGCCTGGGAACGCGGCCGCACACTAGTGTGGGATGCCACATGTGTAGATTCCCTCGCAAAAAGCAACGTTAGTAACAGTTTTACACCAGGTTACGCATCAGAGACTGCAAGCTAAGAAGAAAAAACACGACAAATATACTGACATCAAAACTGCACATTATTTCTTGGCATTTGCTTTTGAATCTGTTGGGCCATGGGCAGATGAGACTGTAAAGTTCATTGATAAAGTTGGACAATTGTTAAAAAAAAGAAACAGGAGACAGTCGGATGAAGAACTTCCTAATACAAAAAATTTCTCTCGCCATACAGAGAGGAAATTGTGCGTGTGTCTTGGGTACGATTCCAAGTGGCGCGAAGTTGGAGGAAATATTTTATTTGTAAAAGAAAAAAATAAATATATATATGTTCCAGATTTACTTTTTTTTTTTTTAAAAAATTGAGATTACGAAGAAGGTGGTCTTGAAAAATAATATGTCATTAACTATTACATAGTGGGCTAGAAATCACACTTTTTATTTAAATTGCAAATTGACTGAATTTTACTATCAAACACCTGGGCCGAGGTGTGAAGAACGCCTATACAAAGAAAGAGACAGCCCGGCAGAGTGTAAGGTTACGGAAAATATAGTTCCCATGCATTTCATGTACTTTCAGCCAGCGAAAAGTTCAACATGACTTTAAAAATTGCAATTTCTATTGCAGAAATGGACTCTACGTTGAAAAATAAATTGATTTGACTCTTTGTTTAACTTCCTAGGCCAACGGGAACCCTATTTTCGAGACCCCCCAACAATCGTGGAAGACATGAAGAGATACATTTTTTTTTCTACTATTTTTCATACGGATCCTTTGAGACCCGACTTCATGTCCTTAACTTGGCATTGAAGATTAAGTGAGCATCAAAAGGCTGATTACAAATTTATATATTTTTATTGGTTCCATTGGTCAACCGGTTGGTCCCTTTGTGAGCTCCTTTGGCCAATTCGGACCAATCAAGAATAATCTAATCACGTGGGGTATCAAATCAAAAGACTTGATAGGCTGCTTGCAATTTATAAATTTGGGTTTATCTGGTCCACCAGGTGGCCCCCTTGTGGGCACTTACGCGAGTTAAGAATAATCGGATGATGTGGGGTTCCAAATGAAAGGTCTTGATGTGTAATTGTAAATGTGTATATCATTAACCTATCCAGACCTGGGACTCAAGGGGCCGAATTGGGGATCAAAATATAAATTGACCCTCGTAAAATTAAATAGCTACTGGTGAAACTATATCTTTAACCTTTTGCACTCCAGTGAAAAGAAATTGGAACTGCCCATACGGTCCAGTGCATGTCCCACATGCAACCATAGAAACGCCGCTACACTCCAGTATAAAATTCACAAGAACAGTCCTTAAGGTCCAGTGCATGTCCCACATGCAACTATTAATAACACTCTTACGGTCCAGTGCATGTCCCACATGCAAGATTTCCCTCCACTTTATTTCGATTTCATTTTATGTTTTCCTTTAATTATCAGCCTATCAGATTTATTCTATTCGATTCGTGATATTCCGTAGAATATTTACGAACAAGTCAAAAGTGTCTAAATTGTAAGCCAGCTGTGTAAACAAACATTATTATCAGTGCAACCTGCGGAAGGTTGGTTCAGTGTAGTACCTTTTCTATCGTCTTTATTTCTGTGATAAAAATGTCTAAAAGAAAACTGTATAGTTTTGTAGGTAAAGAAGAAGCAAAGAAAATTCGAAATTTACTTTGTGGTAAGTAATTTATTTTCTTTATATGTTTATTTGAGGGTCAAAGATACCTCTGCAAAGTATATCTGTGTCTCTTTCTAGCACACTTGTTGACATGAGTTAGACAAAGATGGATGATGTGTGATACAGGGTGGAGTTGTTAGCATTGATTTCATGACCCTCTTCAACACATTGTCTTTTTGTACTTCCACTATCTACCTTTTTTTAACAGTGTTTTATACCTAATTATTTACCCATTTTTAGCTCCCATATCGCTAATTGGTGATCTATTGTTCTTTTTACAAAGTCAAAAGTTTGGGTCGTCTACAAACACCCTGTATACGAGGTCTGTAATTCGAAAGAAAAAATCTACTGGACCGTAGCGCTTCGTTTCTTTCCGAAACAACTCGACCTGATGAAAAAACAAAACAATGCATGTGGGACATGCACTGGATCTTAAGGACTGTTCTAGTGAATTTTATACTGGAGTGTAGCGGCGTTTCTATGGTTGCATGTCGGACATGCACTGGACCGTAAAACGTTAAAAAAAACAACAACAAAAAATTTGGAATGTAAGCCAACTATGTACATTCACATTTTTAGAGCTTATTTATTCATAATGTTATAGTTATTCATAATGTTATAGTTATTCATAATTTTTTAGTAGTGTATGAACCTATATTTTCGTACAAAAAGAACTGATATCCCCCCAAAAACACCATTTCGTGTTAACAAAAAAGAACGCCCCACTCAATAGAATTAGTATAATTAGCTAAAAATAAATGATATCAAATTGAGAACACCTTTACCCCCTCTCTTTCTAATTCGCTGCACTCCTCTCTGAATTTATTCCTCTTATGTTTATCTTTCCTTATCAGTTTATCAGGTCATCCCAAACTTGATTTCTCTTTAAATTTACTTGTTGAACGGCAATAAAAAGTGGCGGTCGTGGTGTTATTTTCTCGATTCATATCAAATAAGTTCAGAAAAATCATACTCTGACCACCAGTTTTTATTGCTGTTCAACAAGTAAATTTAAAAAGAAATCAAGTTTGGGATGACCCCTAGAAATGACAAAGAAAGATAAACATAACAGGAATAAATTCAGAGAGGAGTGCAGAGAATTAAAAAGAGAGGGGGTAAAGGTGTTCTCAATTTGATATCATTTATTTTTACCTAATTATACTCATTCCATTGAGTTGGGCGTTCTTCTTTTTGTAACCACGAAGTGGTGTTTTTGGGGGGTTGATATTACAGTTGTATTTTATTGAAAAAATCATGCCAAATAGCTGGTTGATGATTGGCAAATTGAGGCAGATAAAAAGAGAAAAAAATAAATAAATATAACATAATTATATCCTAACTAAAGGGCGGGGTTATTGCCTTTGGCAATCTCTTACACCCAACCCTTCTGTACTCTGTTTGCAATTTACCTTAAACGTGACTATACTGACTATCCTTGAATTGTACTTGACGCCCCAAAACTGCAAGGTTTCTCACCAGTGTGAGACCTCATGTGAATTTTTAAATGAATAGATTGAGTGAACGATTTTTTACAAACCTCACAACTGAAAGGCTTTTCACCAGTGTGAGTTCTCCTGTGAACTATTAAACCATTAGATTGCGTGTAAGATTTCTTACAAACCTCACAACTGAAAGGCTTCTCACCAGTGTGAGTCCTCATGTGAGTTTTTAAATGAGTAGAACTAGTAAAAGATTTTCTGCAAACCTCACAACTGAAAGGCTTTTCACCAGTGTGAGTTCTCATGTGTCTAGTTAAAGTACATGAATAATTGAAAGATTTTCTGCAAACCTCACAACTGAAAGGCTTCTCACCAGTGTGAGTCCTCATGTGTCTAGATAAATTACCTGATTCAGAAAAAGATTTTCTGCAAATCTCACAACTGAAAGGCTTCTCTCCAGTGTGAGTCCTCCTGTGAATTTTTAAATGAATAAAACGAGTAAAAGATTTTCTGCAAACCTCACAACTGAAAGGCTTTTCACCTGTGTGAGTTCTCCTGTGAACTATTAAATTACTAGAGTGCGTGAAAGATTTCTTACAAACCTCACAACTGAAAGACTTCTCACCAGTGTGAGTCCTCATGTGAAATATTAAAGTATCAGATCGAGTAAAAGATTTTCTGCAAACCTCACAACTGAAAGGCTTCTCTCCAGTGTGAGTCCTCCTGTGATTTTTTAAATGAATAGAATGAGTGAAAGATTTTCTGCAAACCTCACAACTGAAAGGCATTTCACCAGTGTGAGTTCTTCTGTGAACTATTAAATTACTTGATTGCGTGAAAGATTTCCTGCAAACCTCACAGCTGAAAGGCTTTTCACTAGTGTGTGTTCTCCTGTGAACTATTAAAGTACTTGATTCCGTGAAAGATTTCCTGCAAACCTCACAGCTGAAAGGCTTTTCACCAGTGTGAGTCCTCATGTGTGTAGTTAATTTATCTGATACAGAAAAAGATTTTCTACAAACCTCACAACTGAAAGGCTTTTCACCCGTGTGAGTCCTCATATGAATTTTTAAATGAATAGAATGAGTAAAAGATTTTCTACAAACCTCGCAACTGAAAGGCTTCTCACCAGTGTGAGTTCTCATGTGTGTAGTTAATTTACCTGATTCAGAAAAAGATTTTCTACAAACCTCACAACTGAAAGGCTTTTCAACAGTGTGAGTTCTCATGTGTCTAGTTAATATACTTGATCCAGTAAAAGATTCTCTGCAAACCTCACAACTGAAAGGCTTCTCTCCAGTGTGAGTCCTCCTGTGACTTTTTAAATGAATAGATTGAGTGAAAGATTCTCCACAAAAATCACAACTGAAAGGCCTATTTCCAGTGTGAGTTCTCATGTGTCTAGTTAATTTACCTGATTCAGAAAAAGTTTTTCTACAAACTTCACAACTCCAAGGATTTTCATCAGTGTGAGTCCTAAAGTGTTGTGTCAACTTACCTGTATTATTGAAAGATTTTCTACATATTTCAAAACTGAAAGGCTTTACAATTGCGTGTGTAGCAATATGATTATTGAGATGGTATAGATGTGAAAATGTCTTTTTACATTGATCACATTTGTAAAGTTTTTCTTCTCTGTGTTTATCTAAATGTTTGTTGAAATTGTCTAACCAAACACTTGAGGTTTGGTCTGTAGAACCTATATGTCTACTGTCCTGAGTCTTATATTTATTATTCTCTTCTTGGAGTTCAGCATCATGATGGGTGTTCACTAGAGATGCAACTTGTTCTATATGTTCACTGTCCTGTGGCTCACATTTAATATTATCTGTATGAATTTCAGTCCCGTGAAGTGTGTTTGAAAGAGGTCCTATAGATTTTATATGTCCACTGCCCTGTAGCTCACATGTAATATTATTTTTATCGAGTGCAGACACATAAAGTGTGTTTGAAAGAGATGCATCTGTAGATTCTATATGCACACTATCCTGTGGCTCACATTTAATATTATCTATATGGAATTCAGTCTCGTGAAGTACGTTTGAGAGAGGTGCCTCTGTAGATTCTATATGTACACTGTCTTGAGGCTCATATTTGATATCCTCCAACACTGCTTCTCCATTACATGCACAAGGTGACACTGTGCAAAGCTTATCTTCAGTACTGTTTGTTTCTTTACTGTAGTCTACTTTGGCAATTATACATCCAGTTTTGTTGCAAAATCTGGCGTGTTTCATTACATAGTTTAGTGAAGGCAGCATAAATCTACACAGCACACAAGTGAACCACGTGTTATCAAGATGTTTGTTCTCGTCATGATTGAGTGTTGAGCATTGCTTTTTGCAGCAGGAGGCATGACTAAAGTTCCTTACGAGAAGTTCTGTCTTGGGAGGAATGGTTTTGGTCACTCTGGGAACAAGAGATATGTTTGCAAATAAAATTTTCACTTTACTAGTTGGCTGCACCCACTTTTCAAATCATCATACTCACAACCACCCATACATACATCACATGCAAACTGGAGTGTACACACACACACACACACACACACACACACACACACACAGACGCACACACCAATGGCTGAAAACAACTTTTTTGGTATCCTGAGGCTATGATACGTCCAAAAATGTGAAGAACTGGCTAGGTCAATTTTCTGACGAAAACAATACTTGCCTTATTTTAGGATAAGGAAAGTAAAAGAGTTGAACAATTCTAATTTTCTGACTAATATTTTGAGCATGGTATGTCAGAATAAGGCTTGCAATAAAATAAGTGACAGCTTGCTTTGTCCTCCTTGTTATTAAAAAATAAAAATATTGACCCTTTCTGAAGGCAATACTTGAGTAATGTCATAATTAAGAACCATTTCGAATTTTAGACGTTTACTGGAAACGTAAGGAATTTTATTTGAGGTAATCACTTGACAATTTTTTCCCATCTCTTACCATAAAGACACACAAACAAATATACATACATTTTTTTACACAGGGTGGTTCCAAAACAAATGGACATGATATATTGAACCATTCCCAACAAAATAACTCATATTCATATAGCTCATGATTACCAAAATAACTGTCATTTTGCCATGTGTTTCACCTTCTCTGACCCATCTTGTTTTTTTCTGCGGTTTTGCTGTTCCAATTTTGATAATTTTGATGTCATTTATTAAGAAACACAACAGACATGTTTTAACTAAGGAGTGCCAGATTTACATGACTTATGTTTAGTAGAAGAGAAAAAATGTTGCAACTAAACTAAAGGTACAACTGATTTGCATGGCAAAAAACTTATTCATTCAAATTATCCTCCTCCAGCATGAGTAGGGTCGGGAATAGCCAGCACAACGTCCCATGCCATGATGACCATTGATATAATTTGAAACCGAGTGGTCAATATTTCTGTTAGTGTGACAATTGACATTCTGCTGACAATTCCCGACATTACTCGGGGTGGATGATAGTACCCATTCTTAGTAGTGTTGGGCAACAGCTATTAAGTGTATCAACATACTAAAAATCATCAATTTTTTATGTTTAACTAGGTTCAAGATTGCTTTAAATTGAAGTACATGGATACCCAGCCTAATTAGAGTTGGGAATACCCAGCAGAACATCTATTGTCACGGAAACATGATTATTGACCAATCTTATTTCAAATCCATCTTTGGTCATCATGGCATTGGACGTTCTGCTGGCTATTTGCGACCCTACTAAGGCTGGGGGAGGATAATTTGAGTGACTAAGTTCTTTGTCATAAGAATTTTTAATAAAATTTCTGTCATTATATGACCATGTAGTTATAGGCAACATTGAATGCAAATAAAATCAAAAATTAAAGAATTTCAGTATGTTGATGGATTTTTGACATATCTTGTACTATCATGTACTAACTACCATCTCAATTTTTAATAAAATTCCCGTCATTATATGACCATGTAGTTATAGGCAACATTGAATGCAAATAAAATCAAAAATAAAGAATTTCAGTATGTTGATGGATTTTAGACATATATTATCTTTTAATACCATCTCATCAGTTTAGTCAACAGTGGTTAAATTTGTGGCCAATTCACCTCTCATAAGAGAAAAGTACTGCTCGGTATGAATACTAATACTTACATGAAAAACAGACATCCATTATAATGGAAAGCCAATAAGTTTTCTTCTTTGTCCTTGGCAAAGTTTAAATGTTGAGTCCAATTTAATGTTATAAGATTATCAACATCTGGTTTGGATTCCAAGTCTTCAGTTTTGATGTCTGAGGTGTACACAGTATTTTGATTGCAATGTTCATTACAGGTACCTGTAAAATAGTAATTGTAAAATTCAAGTTCAATTCAAATGAACTGTTTATGTTTACATTTATACGGGGTTCAACCTAACCTAAGCCCTTCACCCAAGCTATCCTAGCCAGCTAATGAAACACAACATTTCAACTGTCAACTGTTTGTTGGGTGAGGGTTAGACAGGATTGCTGTGCGGCCCAGCCTAACTGCCTGCACTAATTTCAACCTAACCTAAGCCTGTAACCCAAGCTATCCTAGCCAAATAGCAAAACACAACATTTAGACTGATAGAAATCATTTCACTTAGTTACTTTTTCTCTTTCTTTCTTTTTTGAATTTTTCTTTCTCCTCTGTTTCTTTGTATTAGTGTTCAGCTGTTGAAAAATGGTGGAAGTTGTTCTTAGAATTCACGATAAAGCTTCATTTTTTAATCAAAATTAAAGTAATATAAAGTGTAAATTTCTGGTTTTTCTGGTGTGAAATCATTTCCTTATAAGATTCTAAGTATTCTGTGAAAGTTTCATAAAAATCTGTCAAAAAACAGATGTTTGACAAGATTACAATGGACCCTTTTGTTGTTTTTAGGTGTTTTTTCATATAGTTGAAATTTCATATGAAGATCATTGCATGATAAAAGGCCAATAGGCAGTGAAATATTTTACAGGGTCTGTTTCGAATAAATGTAACTGTTAATTGTTTACAAAAATTTAATGGGCTTGAATAATTTGAGATGTGCCTGCTTAATTTGAGTGGAATTGATATACAGTATTTATTGGAGTTATTTACATGAGTCTTTCACTTAAGATGTGTCGCATGAGCTTGGAGCACATTGTCGAGGCTGAAATTTGCACATGTTCACTTAACATCTTTCAGAAGATCCTGGACACTCTATGTCCATGATATGGGTTCAGGACTGTGAAAATTTCAAGTGATCTTTCTGTTTAAGAACGTATGAAAGCAGGGCCATGGAATGACCAGAAATAAAAATTTTCTCTTTTATTTAAAATCAAAAAAAAATACTTAATGTGTCACAACCACATTCTAGACACTCTTTTATTCTAAATTAAAAAAATGTACCTTTGGAGAAACCAAGAACTGTGTTGGCTTCAATAAGAGAGGAGCTCCAAACTCCAGGTGTTGTGCTACATCCACATTGTTATCATGATTGGTGCAGAAGTCTTAAGATAGGTTCTCTGATAGAACTTGAGAATAAGTAATCACAGATCCAATTGAGAATTTTAATAAATTATAGTTCAGTATTTTAATAATCAAATTCAAATTTCTAACAAATACATACTTAACTTCATACAAATTGGCTTTCAGAAATTAAAAAACTTGTGCCACTACCGCCATTTATCGAAAAAACCAAGTGAGGTTCTCAGCCAAGGAGGTTAATATCTCAGTGGCCTAGAGCAATAGTGAAATGGCACAAATGTGCGTCATGTTTAAATTAGGCTAAATCTAGCCTTGGAGAAAATCCTTCTAAGTTTGAGGTGTCTCGCGTTATCTTTCTAGGTATATTTAATGTTTTCAACACAATTTAAAAACAATAAATAAATCAAACACCTCGGCCGAGGTGTGAAGAACGCCTATACAAAGAAAGAGACAGCCCGGCAGAGTGTAAGGTTACGGAAAACATAGTTCCCATGCATTTCATGTACTTTCAGCCAGCGAAAAGTTCAACATGAATTTAAAAAATTGGATTTTTATTGCAGAAATGAACTCTAAGTTGAAAAATAAATTGATTTGACTCTTTGTTGGACTTCCTAGCCAACGGGAACCCTATTTTCGAGACCCCCCAACAATCGTGAAAGACATGAAAAGATTCATTTTTTTTTTCCCCCCTACTATTTTTCATACGGATCCTTTGAGACCCGACTTCATGTCCTTAACTTGGAATTGAAGATTAAGTGAGGTGTCTAAAGTGATCAAGATATAACGACAATGAGCCCAGACCAAAAAAAAATCTAAAATATAAGCGGGCGGCCCATTTGGGACCGGGTTTGGAGCCCAATCGGGTAATTGAAGATAAATTAATATAATAAAAGGTCTGAGGCTGAACCGATTATCATTATAGTCATCGTCCACTAGGTGGACTGGTATTGTCAAACTCTGAGTGTCTAAGATCTGAGGTAGTCGGACAAAGGCAGTCAAGTGTATATTCTAGAAGACTCCCAACCGTTCCGCTTCTCAGATGTAAGAGCTGATCGCCCTACCGAAGAATTAGTTCAGTATTGTGTATTTGATCAGTCAATCATCGAAAATCTGTGATAGAGTCGGAGACACCTGTCACATTGTCGATTGAATCTATGTTGATCTACTATAATTTTTTTCTGTTTTTCTTTTCCTGTAGGTGACGCTTTGGTATTTTTAACAAATTTATGTTCTAGATTGTACAATCATTTGGATTCTCACTGATAGATGTATTTCTTGCGATTTGGTGGGAAAGTTGATCGCTTTTTCGCTCTGTTTTTGTTAATCGTCTAGTGCCGTTACAACTGTATTAATATGACTTTATTATTATTATCTGTACTTTAATTTTTTTTAAATTATTGTTTTCCTGTGATGATGTTTGTATTAATGTAATTGTTCAATCTAATTAGTGGTTCATTTTCTGCCCTCGCTTCTTCAGAAGGCAACTTTGTCTAGTGGTAGTATGATCGACTTGTAACCCATGTAGCACGGGTTCGAATCCTGGCGGGGACGAAATATGATGAATTAGCTCTTGTAATGTCGAGTACACACTAAAAGTGCCCAAGTGGGTAGCGTACTAAGCTTGCACGCACGGTGACTTGGGTTTGATCCCCATCGGGGCAGTTTTTTTTTCTGTCCATGGATGTCCGGGGTACACTCACACCTCGTGAGGTCTTGATAAGGTGACTGCAAATTTCTTCGGCATTGTAAATCTAGGTCTTTTAGTGTCCCTCATGGGAGGCTCCGAGGTCTATTTAGATAGATAGATTTTAGATAAATATAGTTGTATTTATTTTAAAATAAAATGTTACAACGAGGTTGGCAATAACAAAAGAAACAGGTTAAAAATAAATAAATGATAAATTAAACTTCTTACAGAACAATAAATAAATAATTACAAGCAACTAATTTTCAAATTTTCTCACAAACTTAATTCATTAAGAAACTATAAGTACATTTTTCTTTGATATGGGCAGCAATTAAATAAATAAAGTAGGATATAAAATAAATAAAAATAACTTTTTACACTACAAAAGGTAAATAATTAACAACATAGGTACTTATCATTCTTTGCTAATTATGGGAAAATCAACTAGCTAAAATGATTATTTTAAAAGTTTATTCATTTCTCAGAAATGCCCTCAATTTTAGAGCTTCCTTCACATATATGTATGTCACATAATTTTGTCTTAATAATAATAATATCGCCTTATTTATACTGCCCGATTAGGACTATAGAGTCCCATTATTCCAGCAGTAAGCCCAAGACGGTTTATTATGTGGTAAAAATCCCAAATGGGAGGATAACTTGTCACGTCCCGACTGGGTTTCGAACCCACGACCTCTGGTACCTCTGGATTCACAGAGTGCCGCCTTTACCACTGAGCTAGCGGGACAGACAATCACGGAGTGGGCAGTCACGAATCTTACTGACATTCAAGTGTAATATACATATAATAATATATAGTACTGAGTACCTCGTTTATTTGACAATAGATTTGTGATGATGTACATAAGTAAACGCTAAAAAAAACTAGTATTGTCAGCTCAGTCTTGTATATTTATTGACTTTGACTGACATAAATACTTTGGTTACAATGAGATCTAAGGTTAATCATATATAAGCAAAGAAACTTTTGTATTTATTTAAATATAAAACAGCTCTTCGAAACCAAGCCATCAGGGATAGTGCCCATTAATGCTCACAGCATTTCCTCGTTGAATGGCGATTGACTATTTTTTGGATTAAGAAGCATTTGGAACGTGTGATTCAAACGAATTTAGGTAGATCTAGGAAAAAATAAATAAAAACCTAGCTAGATGTACTATTGGGATCGAAATGACATTCGAGAAGTGTGAAATCACTTCGAACAAACGGATTGTCTTCGGTCACATTCACGGCGATTTGTGAACGAATCATTGCATCCGGGAGCACTGGCTGTCAGGTTGTAGGAACCCGGGACCAGCAGTCTCCAGTACTCGCCGTCTGGCGTGGTCTTCACTTGTTTCCAATTTCCCGCTACCTGGACGACAGCGCCGCGCACAGCCTGGCCTTTCTTGTCGGTCACCAAACCGTAAGCACCTCGTCGGGTGCTTTCCATGAACTGAAGCAGGGACTCGAAATTGTCCCGCCAGAAGTAGCGGAGGCGCTTGGACCGAGGGTACTTGCAACAGCTGAGCTCCATCGTCATGTCGAAACAGTTGGAGTTCACGTAGTTGTAGTCTTGCATTCCTGAGGAGTTTGGAATTTCAATATGTTTATTACGTCAGGAGTTTGGAATTTGACTATGTTTATTACGTGAGGAGTTTGGAATTTGACATATGTTTATTACGTGAGGAGTTTGGAATTTGACTATGTTTATTACGTGAGGAGTTTGGAATTTCAATATGTTTATTACCTGAGGGAATTTGGAATTTTATTAGTGAGGAGTTTGGATTTAATGTTTATTACGTGAGGAGTTTGGAATTTAATATGTTTATTACGTGAGGAGTTTGGAATTTGAATATGTTTATTACGTGAGGAGTTTGGATTTGACATGTTTATTACGTGAGGAGTTTGGAATTTGACTATGTTTATTACGTGAGGAGTTTGGAATTTGCAATATGTTTACTACCTGAGGAGTTTGGAATTTGAATATGAATAGAATAGAATAATAAATTTGGTTGTATTAATGTGAAACATTTTTACAAAGGTTGACAGAAGAATTATACAAATTATTTTTATGTTGATAAAAATGTGATGACAAATCAATAATATACAATGAAACAAGAATTTTGCTAACATAATAACTATCAGCAGAAAAGGAATTATGAATGAATTTTACATTTTTAAGAATAGATATTGGTAGGTATTATAAATGCATAAATAATACAGTACATTTGTGTATGTATGAATGTTGGCGAACCTAAGTGACAGTTCTTTAAATTTTTATATTTATATGAGGCGAGTATTTTTTTTCTCTAAGAGGTCATTCAAAATTTTCGCTGGTAAAAGTGAAAGTTTTTTTTTACATTTAGTCACCCAGTCCACCCAGAATCACCACACCCATACATTAAATATAAAAAAAACTATTAATTTCTCAAAAAGATCGTCTCTTTAACAGATTCTTCATGTAGTACTAAACATTGTTGTAGTCACCGTGGCAGAGTGAGTTAGCGCGCTAGGCATTGCACACATGGTGACCTGGGTTCGATTCCCAGCGGGGGAGGATTTTATCTGCTCTGTACTTGGATGTTCGGGGTCCACTCATACTCGTGAGGAAAAATGAGCAGCTGCTTTGATGTGAAGCACGACCAGTGGCAGAATCATAGGCAAAAAAATAATACAAGATATTGTAAATTAAAGTGTAAAGACCTATGATTCTGCGCTACCCACTAAAATTGTGACATAATAACACAAAGAAAAAGCATATTATTATTACTAAAACATTGTCATGTCTTTAATATCTGTAATAGTGAGATTTTTTTTTCAGTTTTGATTATTTATTTACCGACTGATCAAAGTTATTCAAAATATTTCCTAAAAATAAATTCTTTATTTCGTTGTATGTGGGCATACTAAAAGGATATGTTCTACATTTTCTTGAGCGTTTAGTTTGCAAATACTGCATAAATTCTGTATGAATGTTGGCGAACCTAAAAAAATTATAGAAAAAAATGTTACAGTGGCTTAGGGGGTTCAAACCACACCTATTATAGATTATAGGTTGGGTTGAAGAGATTGCCATAGGCAATAACCCCGCCTTTAGTTAGTACTAAATCTCTAAATACTTTATCTATATGTTGTTTATTTTTTTCCTGTTTATATTTATTTATACTGTCCATTTGTATTTTAATTTTTACCATTATTTAATTGTACATATATGTCTTTCTAATAAAGAATTTTAGCCAGCATCGATGCGCGTTGAATGCACCGGTTCTCGAAGGACCACCGAAGTTAAGCAACGTCCAGCCAGGTGAAGATTCGTGATGCTGGCATTCCGGCTCAACCCAGGCTGGGTGAGGTCAATGTGGGTAGCAGGTTTGTAAGTTTCCTGCGAATGGAGGGTAAAACCCCCGTCGTATATGACCATGCAGTTGAAAAATGAGTTAAACTCTATTAAAAGAAAGATGAAGAATAAAGAATTTAATACTAAAATACCTATCAGCGATCAGCACACAACAAAAAATAAACAAAAATTGAATTTTTTTACCACCTGAAAGTATACTTACCACCTGAAACTTTGTACCAGTAGTTTCCGTTGGTTATACCGCCCGGAAAGTTGTTCCCGCACGCAGTGCCGGAAGCCATCTCCGGATTCCGACCAGCGTAATCCTTGGCCAACTTCACAAAGAACGCATTATCCGGCGTCAAACTTTCAACACCCGATTTCTCATAGCTGTCGGAACTGTCAAAGGGATAGCTGGCAACGACGGCACCACCATGAAGGTTGCCAGAAAGGACGAAGGGATGACTCAAGATGAACTGCATCATAGCCAACGTCTCTGGCTCGTGAAAGGTGAAATTGCTGAAAAGAAAACCACCGTAGATAGCACGTCAAATACAACAAGAGTCTCAGAAAGAAATCTCTCTCTCTCTCTCTCTCTCTCTCTCTCTCTCTCTCTCTCTCTCTCTCTCTCTCTCTCTCTAAAATATCTCTTTCAAACAACATCAAATTTCGTTTGTTTTGTTTTGTTTTTTGAACATGTTGTTTATATTTGACATCCTAATGTGAATTTATTATTGAAACACTTTATAAGTCGAGGATTCGAATTTTGATCACTTACTATCCCGACAAAAGTCATCAAAATTCGAATCCTAGACATGTAGAAGTGTTTCAATATAACGTCAAATTTCGTTCAAATAACGCAAATAGAGAGTGGAAAAGAGAGTTATAAATGTGTTTCTTTGTGTTCTTATATCACAATTTTAGTGGGTAGCGCAGAATTATAGGACTTTTCCATATCTATATTATCCTAATATCTTATTCTTGCCTATAATTCCGCCACTGGTCGCTGCTCACTTTAAAGCAGCTACTCATTTTTCCTCACGAGGTATGAGTGGAACCCGAACACCGAAGTACAGAGCAGAAAAATCCTGCCCCACCGGGGGTCGAACCCAGGTCACCGTGCGTGCAACGCCTAGCGCGGTAACTCACTCTGCCACGGTGACTACTATGGAAAAGAGAGTTGAAATCAATACATGGATCAAATTACAAGTATTGTCTGGAATTCGAACAAAATCCTGGATTAGCAGACTAAGCAGGCTATCCACCTGACTACCAACACATGTTATCCGTTTCTTTTTGAAAAAATCGATAAAGCAAGTCTGTGTGACCGTCAAGCATAGTCTGGCTGGGGACGTTAAACAGAGAGAAGACCAGTGTCTCGCTAGAGGACTATATAAACAAAGAACACACAAGCCAACCCTTACAAGCCAGGCTAGCTTGCAGATTCCTAAGGGTATCCATAACTATAAAGAACAAGTCCAAGGTTGATCGAACATAGAAATATGTGGTTCAGGACGAGCCAAATTAGAAATAAAGTTCGTTGGAGATCAAGCCATCCAGAGAACTTCCCTGTTACCTGTCAGAATTGTTATGAAACTGGTCTGGGAAATCTCGATTCAGATCAACTCCATGTGCGTTGTATCTCCCCACAAATTTGAACGGAGACTCATAGTGCCCTGCTTTTGATCTTCTGAAGCCATCTGGATTGAGGGTAGGAACAATCCAGATATCGGTTGTGTTCAGCAGACGAGAGACGCGGTCGTCATGTCCATCACTGTACACGAGATATTGTATCAGAAATACCTGGAAAACAGTCAGTCAATGGAAAACAGTCAAAACAGAAAAATGGTTAGTTAGAAGAGCTCAATTTTGTTAGAATACTGCCATAATATTACCAGGAACCCTGAAAAATAGTTAAAAATTTGTAATACATGTACATTGAATATCAGAACATAAATTATCTGGCCTCTGCCTCATTCCAGAAAGCACTCTCACTCACATAATCCCCGAATCTCACTTTCAAACATCACAAAACACACTGTGATTGGTATTGCGTTCAAAATAACCAATCAGAGTGCGTTGTGTGATGGTTGAAAGGAAGATTAGGAAATTTATGAGAGTGAGAGTGTTCTTTGAAATGAGGCCTTGATTCTGCAATATGGGAAGGGTCAAGTGTGTTCTTTATTGACTTATGAAATTTATACAGTATTGCCAACTGTGAACATATTATACAGTGTTTGTACAATGATTGTACGTTAAGCAACACTGTGCAATATGTTGTATATAACAACCGTCCAATTTCATTCAAATAACCCAATCAGAGTGCAGTTGGAAGGGAAATTCGGGGATTATGAGAGTGAGAAAGGTTTCTGTACTGATACCTAGGTAGGCGCTGTTCGAGAAATCATCTTCCTTCTGCCTAGGCCACCTAGTAGTTAGATTAGAGTTCGCTGATCTGCTTTGTTAACACTACCTAAATCACATTATGTAGTTAGATTAGAGTTTGCTGATCTGCTTTGTTAACACTACCTAAATCACATTATGTAGTTAGATTAGAGTTTGCTGATCTGCTTTGTTAACACTATCTAAATCACATCATGCAAAATTCTAGATTACGAAACGAAGCACCTCTGAGAATTATACTCAGATTGATGATTATTGATCATCGATTCAATCAGTAACTTTAATACACACATGTACAAGAAAATCTGGATTTTTGTCAGTATAAACAGAATAACGAGAAATTGTCTTAAGCCGGTCACATGCATGCATGAACAGGAGTGCCTGTCATGTATGCATGAACAGGCGTGCCTGTAATGCATGCATGAGCGTGTGTGGCAGAAAAAGATCACAAGCATAAGTTGTGTTCTTGCTGCCTGTTACGTGTCCATGCATGTATGTTCGTGTGTGGCCGGTTTTAGAAGTAATCAAGGGCCGACGTAAAAGCCAGCCTCCGTGGCGTAATGGTTGTGACTACTGCCCGTAGTCCAGAGATTCCGAGTTCGATCCCCGGTTAGAGCAGACTTTTCGAAGAAAATTCTGTTCCCTCCAAACACGTGAGGTTGGCATTTCCGGCCCTACCCAGGCTGGGTGAGGTTAATGTGGGTAGCTGGTACGATTCCCAGCAAATGGAGGGTACAACCCCCGTCCTGACTATCTATCTCAATCAGGACGTTAAAACCAAATTGAATCAACTGGTCACAATAGATTTAATTAGGTCGCAGTGTTGATTGTTAGGGTTTCACTGAGAACCCTGCAACCAGATCAGATAGTAATAATAATGAGCGTTTGTGGCAGAAAAAGATCACGAGCATAAGTTCGTCTTTGCTGCCAGGGGCTACACAATTACACACACGTGGTGTTAGCGTGAATTAAAAGCGTAGGTAGTTAGGTACCTATAAATCAAACATTGACAAATGGTGCTAATGAACTTAATCAGGTGTTAATAATTAGTATATTATTTTTTCAATTTTACAATAAACATTGATACAAACATACAGCATCATCATCATTAGCCTGATAAATTCACATCCTAGTTTCTTCTATTTTAGCAGCACGTACATACATACCGTACAGTAATTTCCTAAGCTAATAATAATAATATCGCCTTATTTATACTGCCCGAATAGGACTATTAATCCCATTATTCCAACAGTAAGCCCAAGACGTATTATTATGTGGTAAAAATCCCATCGAATACACCGTTCCCTTCAGAACACCGAAGTTAAGCGACATCCAGCGAGTTAAGACTTGGATGGGTGACCATTCAAATTCTAATTCTCGTGACGCTGGCTTTTCCCGGCCCCACTCAGGCTGGTGAGGTCAATGTGAGTAGCAGGTTTGTGAGTTTCCTGCGAAGTGGGAGAGTAATACTTGCGGGCTTTCGGAACCGTACCTCTGAATCTCTGGATCCACGAGTGCCGCCTTTACCTGACCTACCGGTCAGACTCTATATATTTGTCAGTTATTTCGTCTCAACACTGTAATGTTAGTTTATACAATAACAAGCTACATGTTAACAAAGTATAAATTACATAGTCTATCTATCTAAGTGACTCAACTTGGACAGAGGGCTTTACTGCGTCTAGATTAACATAATGTCAGTATTCGATTCCAACACGTATGTTGTTATCTATGGCCATCTGTAAACTTAGCATTTCTTCTAATTTTTATCACTTTACTGTGATAAAAATGTAATTAATGTAATTAAATGTTTGATTATGGCACAAGTGCCATGCTAATTTTTAGTTGAATAAAAAATAAATTTTGAAAGTATAATTGTAAAAATTAAAGTTAAAAAAAATAAAATAATTTTTTCCTCAACACGTCTGTAATATTGAAGCGTTATTTCGAGGCGGGGTTTCTACCCTACATTTGCTTGAAACTCAAAAATAAATGTATCCACATTAACTTCATTATCCATGCGGCCGAAAAAAGTCCAGCATGATGAGACAAATGTTAGAACCCGGGTATTCAACCCCAATCTTAACCTCGCTTGACGTTGCTTTACGTGAGCGATCATACAAAAACACGTGCCATCAAGTCTAGCTTCATATTATTACTATTCCCGGGATCAATAACAATCAATTGTACTGTCATGAAGCTCCTAATTAGCTAATTACTTGTCTGATAAAAATGCTAAAGAGATAAATGATAAAATAAAAGCTAATTACATGATAGCTACTAGACTACTGCGTAGATACTAGACAGACAGGACAAGCTAACTAACGACAAATACACAAATCACTTACCAAACGACATTTCTCGTTCATAGGCAGTTAAAGTTTTTAATTGCATACCAGAAAGAGACGAAGATTTAACAAGACATAAGACAAATATAAGAGTAAGAATAAAAGAATATATGAAGGATGACGTTTTTAAAAAAACATATAATAGAAGCCATAAAATAACTATTTTATAAAATACACCTTAACAATTAATAAAAGAGACAAATATTACCTAATAATAAAACCAAATGCATGAAAATTTTCAAGAAAACACAATTATAGCACCAAACATAACAAATGGACATGACAAACTAAATCAAGGGAACACTGATTTGGGAAGTATATTTATACCTAATATATAAAAAAGTCCAAAGAAAAAATTGGACATTTATGTAATATTATAGAGTGAAGAGATGAAAACTATGTACTAATTGAATAGAAAGATTTGAAATGATTATGTACTTTATGAAACAACGGCTTTCCCTCGCTATTCAACGAGGGAATGCTACATCAGTTTTGGTACTCTCCCAGATGAAAGTCATTGTAAAATATTTTTCCAGTGACTAAAGAAATTGACTTTCATTGACTGCATTTAAACGGAAATTTCGCGGAGTGTTCAGTAGGTGGGTACCCCATAAAAATTATGATCTCATCGTTATATTTAAAAAAAAAAATATAATAATATTGAGATAGGTAGGAAAAGAAAGAGAGGGAGTTCAAAGATGAGATGAACAGACAAAGTTAAGAAGATCTAAGAGAGAAAAACTGGAGAGTAGAGGACACGCTTCATAGAAAGATATGGAAGGAAATGCTACGTGGATATTCATAAAACTGGATCTTTTCCTTTTATTAAAGCTCTTCTTATTTAAACATGGATCAATTGCTTGTGAAAGAAGACATTAAGAGCCGAATTATATAAATAGGATTTCAAAAAGATAAGATGCTGTCTAAATGAAGAATTAAAAAATAAAATATATAATATCTATTGTTAGGTACAGTCCTCTTGACTTAAATAAATACCGTATTGAAATTCTTTTAAAGGCTGTGGTTTTAGCCAACATCGATAGCGCGTTGAATGCATTAGTTCTCGCAGGATAACCGAAGTTAAGCAACGTCCATCGAGGTGGAGACTTCGTGATGCTGGCATTCCGGCCCAACACAGGCTTGGTGAGGTTTCCAGCATCACGAAGTCTTTACCTCGCTAGACGTTGCTTAACTTTGGTAATCCTACGAGAACCGGCGCCATCGACGCTGGCGTGTGT
Organism: Bactericera cockerelli; assembly: GCA_024516035.1. Classification (NCBI taxonomy): domain Eukaryota; kingdom Metazoa; phylum Arthropoda; class Insecta; order Hemiptera; family Triozidae; genus Bactericera; species Bactericera cockerelli. Next base: position 6,940,823 of record CM044959.1, read on the forward strand.
CAGTCTAGTACGACCAATTCTTACAACTAAGTTTTTTTCCGATTTATCGGCGCTTTAACATGGCGATTATACAACTAAGTTTAAAAATCCTCCATAAAAAAATAATAATAATAATTCCGTGTCCGTGAGATAGGTATTGATACCTAAATCACGGTGGTGAGAGGATTATAGAGTATTATATGGACGCCCAGATCCAATGTCTAGGCTCCTTTCATGTCCATTGATTCTATTTGGTTTAAACGTCCTGATTGAGATAGATAGTCAGGACGGGGGTTTTACCCTCCATTCGCTGGGAATCGTACCAGCTACCCACATTAACCTCACCCAGCCTGAGTAGGGCCGGAATTGCCAGCCTCACATCATGTTCGGGAGAGAACAGAATTTTCTGTGCGAAAAGTCTGCTCGAACCGGGAATCGAACTCAGGATCTCTGGACTACGGGCAGTAGTCACAACCGCTACGCCACGGAGGCTGGTATGAGAAAATAGTTTACCATCAAGGCGTATCCTACTGTCTCATCCCCGTGCATATTGGCCACGAATTTGAACATGGGCTTGAGCTTCTCCCTCTTCTCGCGAACATTTCGACTGATCTCCACTACATAGAGTGGCGTTTTTTTCCACGCTAAGTCCTATTTGGTCCAGTTTAGTAATATTGGAATATGTTTCGTTCAATTTTTTTAGAAGTTGTTCCAATTTCGTTGAATCGTAATACTTGTCCAGCTTTATTTCTTTGGGAGGGTCACCAACAAATATGGACGGATTAAGGTGAGCGCGATCGGAAATATCCAAGTCTTCCTCGGAAATATCAAAGTCTTTCTCGTAAAAATCAAAGTCTTCCTCGTACAAATCTTGCGACAGATATGTCTCGAAAATAGTCCCCAGAAGCAAGATCACTAAAAATTGTGAAAGCATATTCAATCACTCGCGATTAGACGAACACTTGTGAACGAAACACCTCAGAGACCTTAATTAGTTTCAAGCAATGTTTGTGAAAGGACGATAATCAAGCCCATTGGTTGATGTGATTCTTGTTTATATCGGGTCGACATTGATTTTTATGTACCGGTGCTTATCAGAAAACGAATGGTTATTAATAATCAATTTTATGTGTAAGTTTTAGTATTTCACACACTAATTTGGTTTTTTATAGCCATTTTTCGTTTTTCTCAGTAAGTGCAAGAGTACCTACTCAAACAGGATGGTTTATTTGTACATATAGTACAACTTCTCACTTTTCTGTTTATACTGATTTAAGACTCAAGCAACTGATTTTCTCAGTCTCTACTTTATATGTATTTAGAGAAATGATTTTCTAAACTCACAGGTCAAAATGTGCCAAATTGAACACTTTGAGCTCATGAATACCATATATGACCCTCAGCTGACATTTCACAAAGGACATGAGTACCATATATGACCCTCACCCAAAATTTCACTGTAGACTTGTGTACTCTATAATATGGTATTCACAACCTTCCTTTACTTTGAAGACATGAGTACTCCTTATGGTATTCGTTTCCATGTGTTTCTCATAGGGAATAGGTTCTAGTGGTCCTTGAGAGCAATGTATGAGTGTTGGGTTCTGAAATTTGTGGTCCCGCGTGCTCACTCGCCGATCCCAGCTCTGGGACTCAAAGTGTTAAAGAAACATTTGTAAATCCATCAAACTTGTATCAATCTTAGAACGACCGAAAGTTTAATGCATTCATGAAAACCATGAATTCTTTTCAAAATTCTATTTTTTCTTGTTTTTTTTTTTTTTTAACTTGTTTTTGAATGTCGGCTGCCACCACCTAAAATCAATCACTTTGTATAATAGGAAAAACACTGCCAATTATGGACATAATACTTCCTCGTGATTGTTTCACATTGTATACACGCGAATTTTGAGATTTTATACTAAATTACTTGTATCTCCAAAACGGCTTAACCGATTTTCTTCAAAAAAAAAAAAAAAAAAAAAAAAAATTATGGTAGAAAACCGTTTTTTCTTCCACAAAATTCTGTATCGGCAAGTCGTCATCCTTATTTTTTGACTTTTTCGGATTTTCTTAAATATCAGAGTTAATTTATATTTAATTTAAAAATAAATATAAATAGCCTATGTAAAACTATAATATCTATATACATTATACATACATGTGGTCAGGCGCTTAATCTCTTTCACCCAGAACCGCTAATACGAATCAATTTAATTTAAAATGGGACCATCTACAGAATGTTTCCTATATGTGTGCAAAATTTCATCAAAATCCGTTGAGAAGTTTCCGAGATTTGCGCGATACAAGGAATATTTTTAACAGACCAACGGATCGACAGACCGACACAAAACCAAAGTTGCTCAGGAGGTTATGAAACGTCCAGAAATATGAAAAAAATTGAAATCGGAGCAAAAAAATATTTTTTTTTACAAAACTGAACACAATACTTCTGATTTCTAATATTAGAAATTTCTCGGAAGTAATAATATTTTAAAAAAATCAAGGAAATTCAAAGGTTCTCTACATTCAAAAATAAATACTTGAAGAATGAAAAAAAAAAAAAAAAAAAAAAAAAAACGCTGCCAATTATGGACACAATACTTCCTCGTGATTGTTTCACATTGTATACACGTGCGAATTTTGAGATTTTATACTAAATTACTTGTATCTCGGCTTAACCGATTTTCTTCAAATTTGTTTATATGGTGTTTTATAGGGTGGCGTCATCGTGAACGATGGTGGCCAGACAGTGGAAGAATGACTCAGCACTTCTACCACTGTCTTTACAAGGAGGCTAATAATTGACTAGGGCTCCCAGAACCAAGACAATGCTGGTCTACTCCTTTTTTATAGTCCCACATACAGTCCCCCAGCCAGACTGCTGGCCTCCTCCCTGTTTATAGCCCCCAGCCACACTGCCTGGGTAGGGCCGGAAATGCCAGCCTCACACAAAATAAAAAAAAAATAAGAAACGTCTTTAAATCCTGTGTTTTGCAAGATTTCATTCTTCTTTCCACTAGAGTACAGAAAGAAAATACGCCAATAATAATTAAAAAGAATATAGATCATTATGTAATAGACATTTAAAATTAGGTAGATAAATGGTAGGTAGATGTATTTCAGATATAAGAAATGATTGTTAGACATATACAAACATTACTATGGTAATACCTGAAGGTACTGAGCAGTACACAGTACATTAATAATAACAAAACTGTTAAGTGGAAGGTAACCACCAGGCGAGGTTAATGCTCAAATAATTTTCTACCACCTAACTCTGAGAGACTTATTATTATGTGGTCACAAACTCAGATTAATGAGGAAGAATTCAAGCATTGGGTGGGATTCGAACCAAAGGAATTTCTACACTACCTGGATTACCAGACTAGCGCGTTAACCACTTGACTACCAGGGCACTAGTTCAATACAGATCGATGTGTCTTGAAAAACTATAACAAAAACAATGAGAGGGTTTTTGTTTATTTGGCAATCAAAGTTTTTTCTTTCTACATCACATTCCATTCAATTTATGACAAATAATAATAAATATATAATAATTTTAATAATAGATGATAATAATTTATTGTAGGTCACAATAGATCTTGCTAGGTCGCAGTGTGAATTGCATGGTGTTTCATCTGAAACCCTACAACCCGGTCTCATAATAAAAACACTTTTTTATGTCACATTAGGATGTCTAATATTAACATCATGTTCATAAAAGAAAGAAAAATAATAATTATGCCACACAATTTTGAAAAATGCCGACCCCAATAGCAACAGAAGCTAATATGGGATAATGGTAAGGGATATAGATATATGTCACATAGTTTTGTCATAATAATAAATCACGAAGTGATATTCTATGAAAATAAAACTTGATCTAATATGTCATCAAAGCATTTTTTTAATTTTTGAAACTTGCCAAGATTTTTAATGTTAACTTTTAGCGTTGGTAAATAGCAGAATAATGGTAAATGTCATGTCCAATCCTCAGTTTGATTTCTGTGCTTGAGACTCCTTTCTGCCATGGGCAAATGATTTTAAGTTTAGGAGAACTTATCATTCATTTGATATCAGTTCCTTTTTAGTTTATCAGTTTTTGAAGGAATCTAATTTTCTTGGTGTCTTTTGCACACGAAGTGTATTTTTGGGGGATTTTATTTACTCTGAGCTGTAGGTAATAATGTTATGAAATAAAAACAATGTTCATAATATTATTATACAGGGTGTCCTTTAGTTAGGACCTCTGTATTTATCTATATTTTTTCCATTTTATTGTTTATATATTGTTTCCATTTTTCTATAATAATTGAATGGGTGAGTAGAAGAACCAGGAATGTCAAAAATCGACTTTTCAGGAAAGCAAAAATAAGACAAATATTATCATGATGCTAATGCTAATGAGTATGCTTCCCCCACTTTAAAATCGAAAAAAATTATACTTATAAGGGGTAGTATTTCTCCTTCATATTCACAGAGATGATAGAAAAGAGTACATTCCTTCTTATTCTACGAGAAAAAAAAAAAATCGATTTTTGACATTCCTGGTTCTTCTACTCACCCATTCAATTGTTTGTTTTGTACATATGCATAAATATATAATAAATGCATAAATATATAATATATGCATAACTGTCTCTTTATCTAATAAAACATTTAATAATAATATATGTTACAAGAATACAATCAATAGAGTAGACTGAGATCGCAAATTTCACTTCTGCTCCGTATGGACCTGTACAAAAGAGGTGTGGGTTCGTTACAACAACTGATAAGTCTGATAACTGATATCATAACTCTCGATTAACTCTGGTCTCTATTGATGTCAAAATACACCCTAGAATAAAATACGAGATAGATAGAAATCTTTCCGATACAGCAGTTGCTAAGTTAAGTAAACTAATAATCATCATCATCATAGGGTGAAGTCATCGTGAACGATTGTAGACAGACAGTGGAGGAATAATAATAATAATGCTTTTTCTTTGTGTTATTATGTCACAATTTTAGTGGGTAGCGTAGAATCATAGGACTTTACCACTTTAATTTACAATATCTTGTATTATTATTTTTGCCTATGATTCTGCCACTGGTCGCTGCTTCACATCAAAGCAGCTACTCATTTTTCCTCACGAGGTATGAGTGGACCCCGAACATCCAAGTACAGAGCAGAAAAAATCCCAGGTCACCATGTGTGCAATGCCTAGCGCGCTAACTCACTCTGACACAGTGACTACTCAGTGGAGGAATAACTCAGCACTTCTACCACTGTCTTTACAAGGAGGCTAATAATTGACAAGGGCCTCCAGAACCAAACCAATGCTGGTCCACTCCCTGTTTATAGCCCCCCAGCCAGACTGCTGGTATCCTCCCTGTTTATAGTCCTCCAGCCAGACTGCTGGTCTCCTCCCTGATTATAGTCCCCCAGGTCACTATAGATGTCAAAATAAACACTAGAATCTAATAAGAGCTAGATAGAAATCTTTCCGATACAGTAGTTGGTATAATAATAATATCGCCTTATTTATACTGCCCGATTAGGACTATTAAAGTCCCATTATTCCAGCAGTAAGCCCAAGCCATATTATTATGTGGTAAAAATCCCAATTGGGAGGATAACATGTCATGTCCCAGCTGGGTTTCGAACCCACGACCTCTGGAGTCTTTGGATTCACAGAGTGCAACCTTTACCACTGAGCTACCGGGACAGACAGTAAGTTGGTAAGTTAAATAAACTTAAATAATGTGTAATAAGTTCTTTGGGAGTTATTATATGACCGCAAAGAATCGTCTCGATCAAACTTTAAACAGGGTCGCAATCTAGTCTGCCGGACGGAGGGTTTTCGTATAGAATCAACATGATAAGTCGTTTTTTAGAACAAATTTCGATCCAAATATCCCAAAGAATTTTAACCGGGCCCAAATGTCGATTTATGAAATAAGACCTTGACGAGCCAAGTCCTGAAACAATCTAATATATCAACGAGTTTTAAACGAAAACTTTTTAATAATAGTAGGATTAATATATTATGAAGAATTGTGTAGAAAGTTCATTAGAAAGGGGGTTCGCTAAATCTCTTTTAGGAGCCTTGCCGACACGACATAACCATTAGATAAGTAAATTTGGACGCCGCACGAAATTTTCCGTTCATGGAGATAAATGTACTCGTGTAAAACTAAAGTTACAAATAAATAATCATTGGTAAAATCATTACAAACCACAATTTAACTTACTGAAGATCAAACGAGAGTCGTACCGATCACCAACATTTGATACAGAACATTAAGTAAACATTTCAATTCCATTTTCAATAATTTGATTTTTTCAAATACATAATATATAATAAATTTAAAAGCCGCAGGCAAAAGGTATAGAGATCTAGGTACCTATTTTCATATATGTGGTCGATTTTAAGGGGGCCCCGTGGTTTTTCTTTTAAAATTTTGCTCACTGGCTGTGATTTTATTTAATAATAAAATCCAGAAAATACGGGGCCCCCAAAATCGCGGGGAACTTGGCATCCACCAAATCTGACATATTGGTAGCTAATCCGCTATTGTCTATGTGGTTCATCATTGTTTATTCAAGGAATAGATAATAATAGGGAGCCCGCGCTTTTCTTTCAATTTATGTACTTTTGCTGTGAGTGTGTGATTTCACTTTTTTTTAACTCTTCTTCTTACTCATTATCCAAAAGTACCTAGTGTAAGCTTTTAAAAAACCCATAATATCTAGTGTAAGCTGCTCAAGCGCGGGGCCCCCTAAAGCGCGGGGCCCTTGGCATCTGCCAAATCCGCCATATGGTTAATGCGGCACTGATCCAAATCCTAATCCATTCTGGTAAAATCTAGTTACCCCCACCACAATTTTTTATAACTTACTCAAGTCAAACGAGAGTGCGCTCCGAATGCTACCAATATTTATAAGAACATTCGGGAAGTAAACATTCTCAATTACAATTCAATAAATTTCTGATTTTCTTCAAAACATTATAAAAATAAAATTCTAAAGATTTTGTCCTAATATCTAATATGTATAATTAAAAATGGCTTAGGATGGGTCCTCTGTAAAAAAGTAAAGAAAAATAAAACAAATGATTAATTTATTTATTATATATTTATTATTATTGCATACACAATATTTATAAGTTAATTATTATACACAATATTTATAAGTAAATCGGGAAATAATACAGAATAACTTAAAATAATAAAAAGATCAACAATTTTAAAACATAAAATAATAGAACTGAAAAATAACGCGACATCAACAAATTACAAATCACAACACAAACAAAAACAAATTAATAAAATGGCGATTTCCTAGTAAACTCTGGTAAAAATCTATGGAAGAGAGATTTTTTCTCTTCCCCGAAAACAGGAATAATTTTTACTAGAATTTACCAGAAAGGAGGGGAAATTTCCTAATCCAATAAAAAAACAGAAATCTTCCAAAATGTAAATTCTGGTTAAGTCTGGTTACATAAAAAAACACGCGTATAGTTAAAAAATCACTACAGATCATCAACATAAGCTCAAAATTAGAACCGAATGGTATGTCAAGGAATGATGGCAAATTAACGTCCGGATGGAGTGACGAATGTTGCCTGGGAACGCGGCCGCACACTAGTGTGGGATGCCACATGTGTAGATTCCCTCGCAAAAAGCAACGTTAGTAACAGTTTTACACCAGGTTACGCATCAGAGACTGCAAGCTAAGAAGAAAAAACACGACAAATATACTGACATCAAAACTGCACATTATTTCTTGGCATTTGCTTTTGAATCTGTTGGGCCATGGGCAGATGAGACTGTAAAGTTCATTGATAAAGTTGGACAATTGTTAAAAAAAAGAAACAGGAGACAGTCGGATGAAGAACTTCCTAATACAAAAAATTTCTCTCGCCATACAGAGAGGAAATTGTGCGTGTGTCTTGGGTACGATTCCAAGTGGCGCGAAGTTGGAGGAAATATTTTATTTGTAAAAGAAAAAAATAAATATATATATGTTCCAGATTTACTTTTTTTTTTAAAAAAAATTGAGATTACGAAGAAGGTGGTCTTGAAAAATAATATGTCATTAACTATTACATAGTGGGCTAGAAATCACACTTTTTATTTAAATTGCAAATTGACTGAATTTTACTATCAAACACCTGGGCCGAGGTGTGAAGAACGCCTATACAAAGAAAGAGACAGCCCGGCAGAGTGTAAGGTTACGGAAAATATAGTTCCCATGCATTTCATGTACTTTCAGCCAGCGAAAAGTTCAACATGACTTTAAAAATTGCAATTTCTATTGCAGAAATGGACTCTACGTTGAAAAATAAATTGATTTGACTCTTTGTTTAACTTCCTAGGCCAACGGGAACCCTATTTTCGAGACCCCCCAACAATCGTGGAAGACATGAAGAGATTCATTTTTTTTTCTACTATTTTTCATACGGATCCTTTGAGACCCGACTTCATGTCCTTAACTTGGCATTGAAGATTAAGTGAGCATCAAAAGGCTGATTACAAATTTATATATTTTTATTGGTTCCATTGGTCAACCGGTTGGTCCCTTTGTGAGCTCCTTTGGCCAATTCGGACCAATCAAGAATAATCTAATCACGTGGGGTATCAAATCAAAAGACTTGATAGGCTGCTTGCAATTTATAAATTTGGGTTTATCTGGTCCACCAGGTGGCCCCCTTGTGGGAACTTACGCGAGTTAAGAGTAATCGGATGATGTGGGGTTCCAAATGAAAGGTCTTGATGTGTAATTGTAAATGTGTATATCATTAACCTATCCAGACCTGGGACTCAAGGGGCCGAATTGGGGATCAAAATATAAATTGACCCTCGTAAAATTAAATAGCTACTGGTGAAACTATATCTTTAACCTTTTGCACTCCAGTGAAAAGAAATTGGAACTGCCCATACGGTCCAGTGCATGTCCCACATGCAACCATAGAAACGCCGCTACACTCCAGTATAAAATTCACAAGAACAGTCCTTAAGGTCCAGTGCATGTCCCACATGCAACTATTAATAACACTCTTACGGTCCAGTGCATGTCCCACATGCAAGATTTCCCTCCACTTTATTCGATTTCATTTTATGTTTTCCTTTAATTATCAGCCTATCAGATTTATTCTATTCGATTCGTGATATTCCGTAGAATATTTACGAACAAGTCAAAAGTGTCTAAATTGTAAGCCAGCTGTGTAAACAAACATTATTATCAGTGCAACCTGCGGAAGGTTGGTTCAGTGTAGTATCTTTTCTATCGTCTTTATTTCTGTGATAAAAATGTCTAAAAGAAAACTGTATAGTTTTGTAGGTAAAGAAGAAGCAAAGAAAATTCGAAATTTACTTTGTGGTAAGTAATTTATTTTCTTTATATGTTTATTTGAGGGTCAAAGATACCTCTGCAAAGTATATCTGTGTCTCTTTCTAGCACACTTGTTGACATGAGTTAGACAGAGATGGATGATGTGTGATACAGGGTGGAGTTGTTAGCATTGATTTCATGACCCTCTTCAACACATTGTCTTTTTGTACTTCCACTATCTACCTTTTTTTAACAGTGTTTTATACCTAATTATTTACCCATTTTTAGCTCCCATATCGCTAATTGGTGATCTATTGTTCTTTTTACAAAGTCAAAAGTTTGGGTCGTCTACAAACACCCTGTATACGAGGTCTGTAATTCGAAAGAAAAAATCTACTGGACCGTAGCGCTTCGTTTCTTTCCGAAACAACTCGACCTGATGAAAAAACAAAACAATGCATGTGGGACATGCACTGGATCTTAAGGACTGTTCTAGTGAATTTTATACTGGAGTGTAGCGGCGTTTCTATGGTTGCATGTCGGACATGCACTGGACCGTAAAACGTTAAAAAAAACAACAACAAAAAATTTGGAATGTAAGCCAACTATGTACATTCACATTTTTAGAGCTTATTTATTCATAATGTTATAGTTATTCATAATGTTATAGTTATTCATAATTTTTTAGTAGTGTATGAACCTATATTTTCGTACAAAAAGAACTGATATCCCCCCAAAAACACCATTTCGTGTTAACAAAAAAGAACGCCCCACTCAATAGAATTAGTATAATTAGCTAAAAATAAATGATATCAAATTGAAAACACCTTTACCCCCTCTCTTTCTAATTCGCTGCACTCCTCTCTGAATTTATTCCTCTTATGTTTATCTTTCCTTATCAGTTTATCAGGTCATCCCAAACTTGATTTCTCTTTAAATTTACTTGTTGAACGGCAATAAAAAGTGGCGGTCGTGGTGTTATTTTCTCGATTCATATCAAATAAGTTCAGAAAAATCATACTCTGACCACCAGTTTTTATTGCTGTTCAACAAGTAAATTTAAAAAGAAATCAAGTTTGGGATGACCCCTAGAAATGACAAAGAAAGATAAACATAACAGGAATAAATTCAGAGAGGAGTGCAGAGAATTAAAAAGAGAGGGGGTAAAGGTGTTCTCAATTTGATATCATTTATTTTTACCTAATTATACTCATTCCATTGAGTTGGGCGTTCTTCTTTTTGTAACCACGAAGTGGTGTTTTTGGGGGGTTGATATTACAGTTGTATTTTATTGAAAAAATCATGCCAAATAGCTGGTTGATGATTGGCAAATTGAGGCAGATAAAAAGAGAAAAAAATAAATAAATATAACATAATTATATCCTAACTAAAGGGCGGGGTTATTGCCTTTGGCAATCTCTTACACCCAACCCTTCTGTACTCTGTTTGCAATTTACCTTAAACGTGACTATACTGACTATCCTTGAATTGTACTTGACGCCCCAAAACTGCAAGGTTTCTCACCAGTGTGAGACCTCATGTGAATTTTTAAATGAATAGATTGAGTGAACGATTTTTTACAAACCTCACAACTGAAAGGCTTTTCACCAGTGTGAGTTCTCCTGTGAACTATTAAACCATTAGATTGCGTGTAAGATTTCTTACAAACCTCACAACTGAAAGGCTTCTCACCAGTGTGAGTCCTCATGTGAGTTTTTAAATGAGTAGAACTAGTAAAAGATTTTCTGCAAACCTCACAACTGAAAGGCTTTTCACCAGTGTGAGTTCTCATGTGTCTAGTTAAAGTACATGAATAATTGAAAGATTTTCTGCAAACCTCACAACTGAAAGGCTTCTCACCAGTGTGAGTCCTCATGTGTCTAGATAAATTACCTGATTCAGAAAAAGATTTTCTGCAAATCTCACAACTGAAAGGCTTCTCTCCAGTGTGAGTCCTCCTGTGAATTTTTAAATGAATAAAACGAGTAAAAGATTTTCTGCAAACCTCACAACTGAAAGGCTTTTCACCTGTATGAGTTCTCCTGTGAACTATTAAATTACTAGAGTGCGTGAAAGATTTCTTACAAACCTCACAACTGAAAGACTTCTCACCAGTGTGAGTCCTCATGTGAAATATTAAAGTATCAGATCGAGTAAAAGATTTTCTGCAAACCTCACAACTGAAAGGCTTCTCTCCAGTGTGAGTCCTCCTGTGATTTTTTAAATGAATAGAATGAGTGAAAGATTTTCTGCAAACCTCACAACTGAAAGGCATTTCACCAGTGTGAGTTCTTCTGTGAACTATTAAATTACTTGATTGCGTGAAAGATTTCCTGCAAACCTCACAGCTGAAAGGCTTTTCACTAGTGTGTGTTCTCCTGTGAACTATTAAAGTACTTGATTCCGTGAAAGATTTCCTGCAAACCTCACAGCTGAAAGGCTTTTCACCAGTGTGAGTCCTCATGTGTGTAGTTAATTTATCTGATACAGAAAAAGATTTTCTACAAACCTCACAACTGAAAGGCTTTTCACCCGTGTGAGTCCTCATATGAATTTTTAAATGAATAGAATGAGTAAAAGATTTTCTACAAACCTCGCAACTGAAAGGCTTCTCACCAGTGTGAGTTCTCATGTGTGTAGTTAATTTACCTGATTCAGAAAAAGATTTTCTACAAACCTCACAACTGAAAGGCTTTTCAACAGTGTGAGTTCTCATGTGTCTAGTTAATATACTTGATCCAGTAAAAGATTCTCTGCAAACCTCACAACTGAAAGGCTTCTCTCCAGTGTGAGTCCTCCTGTGACTTTTTAAATGAATAGATTGAGTGAAAGATTCTCCACAAAAATCACAACTGAAAGGCCTATTTCCAGTGTGAGTTCTCATGTGTCTAGTTAATTTACCTGATTCAGAAAAAGTTTTTCTACAAACTTCACAACTCCAAGGATTTTCATCAGTGTGAGTCCTAAAGTGTTGTGTCAACTTACCTGTATTATTGAAAGATTTTCTACATATTTCAAAACTGAAAGGCTTTACAATTGCGTGTGTAGCAATATGATTATTGAGATGGTATAGATGTGAAAATGTCTTTTTACATTGATCACATTTGTAAAGTTTTTCTTCTCTGTGTTTATCTAAATGTTTGTTGAAATTGTCTAACCAAACACTTGAGGTTTGGTCTGTAGAACCTATATGTCTACTGTCCTGAGTCTTATATTTATTATTCTCTTCTTGGAGTTCAGCATCATGATGGGTGTTCACTAGAGATGCAACTTGTTCTATATGTTCACTGTCCTGTGGCTCACATTTAATATTATCTGTATGAATTTCAGTCCCGTGAAGTGTGTTTGAAAGAGGTCCTATAGATTTTATATGTCCACTGCCCTGTAGCTCACATGTAATATTATTTTTATCGAGTGCAGACACATAAAGTGTGTTTGAAAGAGATGCATCTGTAGATTCTATATGCACACTATCCTGTGGCTCACATTTAATATTATCTATATGGAATTCAGTCTCGTGAAGTACGTTTGAGAGAGGTGCCTCTGTAGATTCTATATGTACACTGTCTTGAGGCTCATATTTGATATCCTCCAACACTGCTTCTCCATTACATGCACAAGGTGACACTGTGCAAAGCTTATCTTCAGTACTGTTTGTTTCTTTACTGTAGTCTACTTTGGCAATTATACATCCAGTTTTGTTGCAAAATCTGGCGTGTTTCATTACATAGTTTAGTGAAGGCAGCATAAATCTACACAGCACACAAGTGAACCACGTGTTATCAAGATGTTTGTTCTCGTCATGATTGAGTGTTGAGCATTGCTTTTTGCAGCAGGAGGCATGACTAAAGTTCCTTACGAGAAGTTCTGTCTTGGGAGGAATGGTTTTGGTCACTCTGGGAACAAGAGATATGTTTGCAAATAAAATTTTCACTTTACTAGTTGGCTGCACCCACTTTTCAAATCATCATACTCACAACCACCCATACATACATCACATGCAAACTGGGGTGTACACACACACACACACACACACACACACACACACAGACGCACACACCAATGGCTGAAAACAACTTTTTTGGTATCCTGAGGCTATGATACGTCCAAAAATGTGAAGAACTGGCTAGGTCAATTTTCTGACGAAAACAATACTTGCCATATTTTAGGATAAGGAAAGTAAAAGAGTTGAACAATTCTAATTTTCTGACTAATATTTTGAGCATGGTATGTCAGAATAAGGCTTGCAATAAAATAAATGACAGCTTGCTTTGTCCTCCTTGTTATTAAAAAATAAAAATATTGACCCTTTCTGAAGGCAATACTTGAGTAATGTCATAATTAAGAACCATTTCGAATTTTAGACGTTTACTGGAAACGTAAGGAATTTTATTTGAGGTAATCACTTGACAATTTTTTCCCATCTCTTACCATAAAGACACACAAACAAATATACATACATTTTTTTACACAGGGTGGTTCCAAAACAAATGGACATGATATATTGAACCATTCCCAACAAAATAACTCATATTCATATAGCTCATGATTACCAAAATAACTGTCATTTTGCCATGTGTTTCACCTTCTCTGACCCATCTTGTTTTTTTCTGCGGTTTTGCTGTTCCAATTTTGATAATTTTGATGTCATTTATTAAGAAACACAACAGACATGTTTTAACTAAGGAGTGCCAGATTTACATGACTTATGTTTAGTAGAAGAGAAAAAATGTTGCAACTAAACTAAAGGTACAACTGATTTGCATGGCAAAAAACTTATTCATTCAAATTATCCTCCTCCAGCATGAGTAGGGTCGGGAATAGCCAGCACAACGTCCCATGCCATGATGACCATTGATATAATTTGAAACCGAGTGGTCAATATTTCTGTTAGTGTGACAATTGACATTCTGCTGACAATTCCCGACATTACTCGGGGTGGATGATAGTACCCATTCTTAGTAGTGTTGGGCAACAGCTATTAAGTGTATCAACATACTAAAAATCATCAATTTTTTATGTTTAACTAGGTTCAAGATTGCTTTAAATTGAAGTACATGGATACCCAGCCTAATTAGAGTTGGGAATACCCAGCAGAACATCTATTGTCACGGAAACATGATTATTGACCAATCTTATTTCAAATCTATCTTTGGTCATCATGGCATTGGACGTTCTGCTGGCTATTTGCGACCCTACTAAGGCTGGGGGAGGATAATTTGAGTGACTAAGTTCTTTGTCATAAGAATTTTTAATAAAATTTCTGTCATTATATGACCATGTAGTTATAGGCAACATTGAATGCAAATAAAATCAAAAATTAAAGAATTTCAGTATGTTGATGGATTTTTGACATATCTTGTACTATCATGTACTAACTACCATCTCAATTTTTAATAAAATTCCCGTCATTATGACCATGTAGTTATAGGCAACATTGAATGCAAATAAAATCAAAAATTAAAGAATTTCAGTATGTTGATGGATTTTAGACATATCTTTTAATACCATCTCATCAGTTTAGTCAACAGTGGTTAAATTTGTGGCCAATTCACCTCTCATAAGAGAAAAGTACTGCTCGGTATGAATACTAATACTTACATGAAAAACAGACATCCACTATAATGGAAAGCCAATAAGTTTTCTTCTTTGTCCTTGGCAAAGTTTAAATGTCGAGTCCAATTTAATGTTATAAGATTATCAACATCTGGTTTGGATTCCAAGTCTTCAGTTTTGATGTCTGAGGTGTACACAGTATTTTGACTGCAATGTTCATTACAGGTACCTGTAAAATAGTAATTGTAAAATTCAATTCAAATGAACTGTTTATGTTTACATTTATACGGGGTTCAACCTAACCTTAAGCCCTTCACCCAAGCTATCCTAGCCGGCTAATGAAACACAACATTTCAACTGTCAACTGTTTGTTGGGTGAGGGTTAGACAGGATTGCTGTGCGACCCAGCCTAACTGCCTGCACTAATTTCAACCTAACCTAAGCCCGTAACCCAAGCTATCCTAGCCAAATAGCAAAACACAACATTTAGACTGATAGAAATCATTTATGAAAATTTCACTTAGTTACTTTTTCTTAAAATATTTGTGGTTGTCTTAGCAGTATTTGTTTCCTTTTTCCTCTTTCTTTCTTTTTTGAATTTCTCTTTCTCCTCTGTTTCTTTGTATTAGTGTTCAGCTGTGGAAAAATGGTGGAAGTTGTTCTTAGAATTCACGATAAAGCTTCATTTTATAATCAAAATTAAAGTAATTTAAAGTGTAAATTTCTGGTTTTTCTGGTGTGAAATCATTTCCTTATAAGATTCTAAGTATTCTGTGAAAGTTTCATAAAAATCTGTCAAAAAACAGATGTTTGACAAGATTACAATGGACCCATATTTCTCATGGTCTGTTTTGATATGAACTGTTTATGTTTACATTAATATGGGGTTAGAAATTTTGAGAGGGACAAGGAGAGGAGATTCCTTTGCGATACTAGCACTAAGGACGCCATGATGCAGGCCGGTGCGTGGTGGATTCCACACTTCTTATTTATACATGCTATGGTATGATATTCAGGACTAGTAAAATTTCCAAGTCCAACTTCTGTTTAACAACATTGAAAATTCTTGACCAGAAAATTCTTGTACAGGGTGGCGCATTGCGCATGACCACATTTGAAATTGTTGCCATGCTTTTAATATTTGAGTTGGAATATTGATATAAAAAGTATTTTGTAAAAAAATGTGGAAGTTTATTTTACATGAGTCAATTTTTTCACTTATGAAAGATGATGTCTGACAAATGACGTCCTTGTCAAGTTACACATTTGCTCGAGACGCTTGCTAAAATTGTGCATCATGTTCACCAACATCTTCTCAGGACAAGATCCATGGACACTCTTGTCCATGGATTATGGATTCCTGAGGAAAATTTTTCCCGGTCGCGTGATTCCTGAGGAGATATTGGTGAACGTGATGCTTTAGCGAGCGTCTCGAAGAACGTGTAACTCGACAAGGACGTCATTTGTCGGGCATCATCTTTCATACGTGAAAAACTGACTCATGTAAACTAAACTTCCACATTTTTTCAACAAAATACTTTTTATTTCAATATCCCAACTCAAATATTAAAAGCATGGCAACAATTTCAAATGTGGTCATGCGCAATGCGCCACCCTGTACTTAAGCACATCTACCTTATATTCTAAATTAAAAAAATGTACCTTTGGAGAAACCAAGAACTGTGTTGGCTTCAATAAGAGAGGAGCTCCAAACTCCAGGTGTTGTGCTACATCCAATTGTTATCATGATTGTGCAGAAGTCTTAAGATAGGTTCTCTGATAGAACTTGAGAATAAGTAATCACAGATCCAATTGAGATATAATATTATAATTAAGATATCACCTAGTTCAGTATTTTAATAATCAAATTCAAATTTCTAACAAATACATACTTAACTCTACAAATTGGCTTTCAGAAATTAAAAAACTTGTGCCACTACCGCCATTTATCGAAAAACACTCCCTACAAGTGAGGTTCTCAGCCAAGGAGGTTAATATCTCAGTGGCCTCGAAGTGTCTAGAGCAATAGTGAAATGGCACAAATGTGCGTCATGTTTAAATTAGGCTAAATCTAGCCTTGGAGAAAATCCTTCTAAGTTTGAGGTGTCTCGCGTTATCTTTCTAGGTATATTTAATGTTTTCAACACAATTTAAAAACAATAAATAAATCAAACACCTCGGCCGAGGTGTGAAGAACTCCTATACAAAGAAAGAGACAGCCCGGCAGAGTGTAAGGTTACGGAAAACATAGTTCCCATGCATTTCATGTACTTTCAGCCAGCGAAAAGTTCAACATGAATTTAAAAAATTGCGATTTTTATTGCAGAAATGAACTCTAAGTTGAAAAATAAATTGATTTGACTCTTTGTTGGACTTCCTAGCCAACGGGAACCCTATTTTCGAGACCCCCCAACAATCGTGAAAGACATGAAAAGATTCATTTTTTTTTCCCCCCCTACTATATTTCATACGGATCCTTTGAGACCCGACTTCATGTCCTTAACTTGGAATTGAAGATTAAGTGAGGTGTCTAAAGTGATCAAGATATAACGACAATGAGCCCAGACCAAAAAAAAATTCTAAAATATAAGCGGGCGGCCCATTTGGGGACCCCGGGTTTTGGGAGCCCAAATCGGGTAATTGAAAGATAAATCTAATATCAAATAAAAGGTCTTGATGGGCTGATACCGAATTTATTCATTTTATACGTTCATCCGGTCCACTAGGTGGCACCTGGTTATTCTGCTTCAAACACTTCGTTTGAGTCGGTCTCAAAGATCCTCGATCGGGTTGAGGTCGGGACTAAGAGAGGGGCCAGTCCAAAGTGTCAATATTCTCCTCAGCCAAGAACTCCCGAACACAGTTAGCCGCATGTGGGCTCCCCAGACTGTACCAGAGCTCAAGATCGCCCTCACCGAAGAATGGTAGAGGTTGCCCCAAGATATTGTGGTTATTTTGATCCAGTCAATGCCAAATCGAATGAATGCTGTGATTAGAGCTCGGGGAGACAACACAAAATACTGATTCACCATTGTTACGAATGAATCTTGTTGATTTCTCACGTTATAACTTCTTTTGTTAAACATAAAAAAATCATGTTTTTCTTCTTTTTTGACACCCTGTAGGAATATTTGATTTTTACGGCTTCTGGTAGGTGTTTTTTAAAAAATCAAATTATGATATTGTATCCAATAATGATATTGTAGAAAACAAAATTTACAACATTTTGAGATATCTTACGACTTGATAGAAATAGTAATTTCGAAGATATCGCAGATTTGGTGGAGGAAAAAGTTTGATTCGCTTTTTCTGCTCTCAAGTGTATTTAAGTTTATTGGGGGTTAAGTGGCAGAGAATGCCTAAGGCATTAACTTCGCCCCGGGTTACAAAACAATTGTAATTAATATTGATCTTTATTATTATTATTTCTGTACATATTTCTAAGTTTTTTTTTTAAATTATTGTTTTCCTTGTTGATGATTGTTTTGTAAAAATAAATAAAGTGTAAATAAATAAATAAAAGTTTCCAAGTACTAATCTAGTTGGTTCATTTTCTGCCCTCGCTTCTTCAGAAGGCAACTTTGTCTAGTGGTAGTATGATCGACTTGTAACCCATGTAGCACGGGTTCGAATCCTGGCGGGGACGAAATATGATGAATTAGCTCTTGTAATGTCGATGTTACACACTAAAAGTGCCCAAGTGGGTAGCGTACTAAGCTTGCACGCACGGTGACTTGGGTTTGATCCCCATCGGGGCAGTTTTTTTTTTCTGTCCATGGATGTCCGGGGTACACTCACACCTCGTGAGGTCTTGATAAGGTGACTGCAAATTTCTTCGGCATTTGTAAATCTAGGTCTTTTAGTGTCCCTCATGGGAGGCTCCGAGGTCTATTTAGATAGATAGATTTTAGATAAATATAGTTGTATTTATTTTAAAATAAAATGTTACAACGAGGTTGGCAATAACAAAAGAAACAGGTTAAAAATAAATAAATGATAAATTAAACTTCTTACAGAACAATAAATAAATAATTACAAGCAACTAATTTTCAAATTTTCTCACAAACTTAATTCATTAAGAAACTATAAGTACATATTTTCTTTGATATGGGCAGCAATTAAATAAATAAAGTAGGATATAAAAATAATAAAAATATCTTTTTACACTACAAAAGGTAAATAATTAACAACATAGGTACTTATCATTCTTTGCTAATTATGGGAAAATCAACTAGCTAAAATGATTATTTTAAAAGTTTATTCATTTCTCAGAAATGCCCTCAATTTTAGAGCTTCCTTCACATATATGTATGTCACATAATTTTGTCTTAATAATAATAATATCGCCTTATTTATACTGCCCGATTAGGACTATAGAGTCCCATTATTCCAGCAGTAAGCCCAAGACGGTTTATTATGTGGTAAAAATCCCAAATGGGAGGATAACTTGTCACGTCCCGACTGGGTTTCGAACCCACGACCTCTGGTACCTCTGGATTCACAGAGTGCCGCCTTTACCACTGAGCTAGCGGGACAGACAATCACGGAGTGGGCAGTCACGAATCTTAGTGACATTCAAGTGTAATATACATATAATAATATATAGGTACTGAGTACCTCGTTTATTTGACAATAGATTTGTGATGATGTACATAAGTAAACTCTAAAAAAAACTAGTATTGTCAGCTCCAGTCTTGTATATTTATTGACTTTGACTGACATAAATACTTTGGTTACAATGAGATCTAAGGTTAATCATATATAAGCAAAGAAACTTTTGTATTTATTTAAATATAAAACAGCTCTTCGAAACCCAAGCCATCAGGGATAGTGCCCATAATGCTCACAGCATTTCCTCGTTGAATGGCGATTGATATTTTTTGGATTAAGAAGCATTTGGAACGTTGATCGCCATTCAAACGAATTTAGGTAGATCTAGGAAAAAATAAATAAAAACCTAGCTAGATGTACTATTGGGATCGAAATGACATTCAAGAAGTGTGAAATCACTTCGAACATACGGATTGTCTTCGGTCACATTCACGGCGTTTGTGAACGAATCATTGCATCCGGGAGCACTGGCCGTCAGGTTGTATGCACCCGGGACCAGCAGTCTCCAGTACTCGCCGTCCGGCGTGGTCTTCACTTGTTTCCAATTTCCCGCTACCTGGACGACAGCGCCGCGCACAGCCTGGCCTTTCTTGTCGGTCACCAAACCGTAAGCACCTCGTCGGGTGCTTTCCATGAACTGAAGCAGGGACTCGAAATTGTCCCGCCAGAAGTAGCGTAGGCGCTTGGACCGAGGGTACTTGCAACAGCTGAGCTCCATCGTCATGTCGAAACAGTTGGAGTTCACGTAGTTGTAGTCTTGCATTCCTGAGGAGTTTGGAATTTCAATATCGTCGCTTAAGAAGAGGTACCTCGTAAGTCCAATTTTTGAACTTTTCAGGAGACAGTAAAAACTGATTATAAAGTTGTGGGCAGGTTTAAAAAAAATAAAAAAAATCAGTTTAACCATAAACATGTACCTTTTTTATCGATTGAAATTACTATTTTTTTGATAAAACTTGTATTTTTACGAGATATCGGACATACGAGGTACCTCTCAAGTGATTCTTGTAAAATTTTCAGAAAAGCATGTGTGCATATTTTGTAGAGGTACCTCGTATCTCTGATTTATTTCACACAATACACATATATTACTGATTGGAGATACGAGGTCTCACCAGAAATTTTCTTCAAAACAAAAATATCAATTTACGAGGTAAACTTTAATCGATTATTGTGGCATTCTTTGTATTTGAATGGTCATATAAAACAGATTTTAAAAAAATCGATATTTTTTTCCGATTCCAACAATACCAAAAACGTATTATCGAAAAATTCGGACTTACGAGGTACCTCTTCTTGCGACGATATGTTTATTACGTGAGGAGTTTGGAATTTCAATATGTTTACTACGTGAGGAGTTTGGAATTTCAATATGTTTACTACGTGAGGAGTTTGGAATTTCAATATGTTTACTACCTGAGGAGTTTGGAATTTCAATATGTTTACTACCTGAGGAGTTTGGAATTTCAATATGTTTATTACCTGAGGAGTTTGGAATTTCAATATGTTTATTACGTGAGGAGTTTGGAATTTCAATATGTTTATTACCTGAGGAGTTTGGAATTTGAATATGTTTACTACGTGAGGAGTTTGGAATTTCAATATGTTTATTACGTGAGGAGTTTGGAATTGAACTATGTTTATTACGTGAGGAGTTTGGAATTTCAATATGTTTATTACGTGAGGAGTTTGGAATTGAACTATGTTTATTACGTGAGGAGTTTGGAATTGGTATATGTTTATTACGTGAGGAGTTTGTAATTTGAATATGTTTATTACCTGAGGGGTTTGGAATTTGAATATGAATAGAATAGAATAATAAATTTGGTTGTATTAATGTGAAACATTTTTACAAAGGTTGACAGAAGAATTATACAAATTATTTTTATGTTGATAAAAATGTGATGACAAATCAATAATATACAATGAAACAAGAATTTTGCAAATATAATTTATTACTATCAGCGGAAAAGGAATTTGAATATGTTTACTACGTGAGGAGTTTGGAATTTGAATATGTTTATTACCTGAGGGGTTTGGAATTTGAATATGAATAGAATAGAATAATAAATTTGGTTGTATTAATGTGAAACATTTTTACAAAGGTTGACAGAAGAATTATACAAATTATTTTTATGTTGATAAAAATGTGATGACAAATCAATAATATACAATGAAACAAGAATTTTGCAAATATAATTTATTACTATCAGCGGAAAAGGAATTTGAATATGTTTACTACGTGAGGAGTTTGGAATTTACTATGTTTATTACCTGAGGAGTTTGGAATTTGAATATGAATAAAATAGAATAATAAATTTGGTTGTATTAATGTGAAACATTTTTACAAAGGTTCACAGAAGAATTATACAAATTATTTTTATGTTGATAAAAATGTGATGACAAATCAATAATATACAATGAAACAAGAATTTTGCAAATATAATTTATTACTATCAGCGGAAAAGGAATTTGAATATGTTTACTACGTGAGGAGTTTGGAATTTGACTATGTTTATTACCTGAGAAGTTTGGAATTTGAATATGAATAAAATAGAATAATAAATTTGGTTGTATTTATGTGAAACATTTTTACAAAGGTTGACAGAAGAATTATACAAATTATTTTTATGTCGATAAAAATGTGATAACAAATCAATAATATACAATGAAACAAGAATTTTGCAAATATAATTACTATCAGCGGAAAAGGAATTATGAATGAATTTTACATTTTTAAGAATAGATATTGGTAGGTATTATAAATGCATAAATAATACAGTACATTTGTGTATGTATGAATGTTGGCGAACCTAAGTGACAGTTCTTTAAATTGGCAGTAGAGGAGTTATTTCCAAGAATGTTGTCAAATTCTTTCAAACATTCTGTATCGACTGTTCAATTTTGAAGGAAATATCCCAAAAAATAATATCTGACAGTTCAAAAATAATTCACTATCATATTTACAAAGCATAGAAAGAAAGAAGAAAACCAACTAAATAGAAGAAAGCTAAAGAAGAATATAAGTATCAAAAAAAAAAAAAAAAATGTACGATAGTATTGATGATTATGCTGTGTTATAGCAACCTGACAAAAGTTAGGCAGCATCGTTTGTATTTTAAATAAACTGTAATATATATTTATATGAGGCGAGTATTTTTTTCTCTAAAAGGTCATTAAAAATTTTCGCTGGTAAAAGTGAAATTTTTTTTTTACATTTAGTCACCCAGTCCACTCAGAATCACCACACCCATACATTAAATATAAAAACTATTAATTTCTCAAAAAGATCGTCTCTTTAACAGATTCTTCATGTAGTACTAAACATTGTGGATGTGTTTAATATCTGTAATAGTGAGATTTTTTTTCAGCTTTGATTAATTATTTACCGACTGATCAAAGTTATTCAAAATATTTCCTAAAAATAAATTCTTTATTTTCTTGTAATGTGGATATGTTCTACATTTTCATATTAAAAGGATATGTTTTACATTTTCTTGAGCGTTTAATTTGCAAATACTGCATAAATTCTGTATGAATGTTGGCGAACCTAATTTGGAATTTGAATATGTTTATTATTATTTAACTATTTATTAAAAGTACATACAGTAGAACCTCGATACAGTACAACGAGACCTCGATTATCCGGAATAACCGGGATAATCGACGTCCCGTATAAAAGTCCGGATAATCGAGTGGACCTAAAAAACCAAAAAAATTTTTTTGATATTTTGCATGTATTTGATAGGTTTAAGAGCTGTATGCATTTTGATATCTTTTATTATAACGAGAAGATGACTAGGTAGGTATAGAATAATCATAAATATTGAAAAGGAAACATAAACAAATTTGATTAAACATAAAAAGTACACTTCTGAGATCAGGGTTTACATATTGTAATATGTATGACAAAGTTAGACTGGCTTGAAATAGTCAACAATCTTGGACTGTTTTGATTGTGCCATTTTTTTTGCTGCTGCCAAGTCACCCTGTGTTTTTTTAATCAGGATTTTTTGAATCTGAATAATCGACTATCTGGATGGTCGAGGACTGGATAATCGAGGTTCTAGTGTATATGTATAAACAGATAATGATGAAAATTAAAATACAAAATTAAGAACAATATAAACAAGAAAAAAGAAAGAAAAGATAAACAACACAGATAACATACATAAAATATATACAGATGTCCTAACTAAAGATATCTTACAGATATGTATGTTTTTCTTTTTCTTGTAACAAACTATTGAAGAGTTTATTCTTTTAATAGGTAGGGTATATTGTAATAGAGGCTTTAACCTTGTAATGTATGTATCTACCTGTTGAAAATAAAATAAATAAATAAATACAAATAAAGGGCGAGGTTATTGCTCAGTCAATCTCTTCCACCCAACCCTTATTACCACCCAACCTTTATTACCTGAGGAGTTTGGAATTTGTATTTGAGTGTGATTTTTTTGTTTGTTGAATTTATGTAAATTTGTACAGAAATTTTATAGAAAAAATGTTACAGTGGCTTAGGGGGTTCAAACCACACCTATTATAGGTTGGGTTGAAGAGATTGCCATAGGCAATAACCCCGCTCTTTAGTTAGTACATCTCTAAATACTTTATCTATATGTTGTTTATTTTTATATTCCTGTTTATATTTATACTGTCCATTATGTATTTTAATTTTTACCATTATTTAATTGTACATATGTCTTTCTAATAAAGAATTTTAGCCAGCATTGATGCCGCGTGGAATGCACCGGTTCTCGAAGGACCACCGAAGTTAAGCAACGTCCAGCCAGGTGAAGACTTCGTGATGCTGGCATTCCGGCCCAACCCAGGCTGGGTGAGGTCAATGTGGGTAGCAGGTTTGTAAGTTTCCTGCGAATGGAGGGTAAAAACCCCGTCGTATATGACCATGCAGTTGAAAAACGACGTTAAACTCTATTAAAAGAAAGATGAAGAATAAAGAATTTAATACTAATAATACCTATCAGCGGATCAGCACACAACAAAAATAGAAACAAAAATTGAATTTTTTTACCACCTGAAAGTATACTTACCACCTGAAACTTTGTACCAGTAGTTTCCGTTGGTTATACCGCCCGGAAAGTTGTTCCCGCACGCAGTGCCGGAAGCCATCTCCGGATTCCCCGAAGCGTAATCCTTGGCCAACTTCACAAAGAACGCATTATCCGGCGTCAAACTTTCAACACCCGATTTCTCATAGCTGTCGGAACTGTCGAAGGGATAGCTGGCAACGACGGCACCACCATGAAGGTTGCCCGAAAGCACGAAGGGATGACTCAAGATGAACTGCATCATAGCCAACGTCTCTGGCTCGTGAAAAGTGAAATTGCTAGAAAGAAAACCACCGTAGATAGCACGTCAAATACAACAAGAGTCTCAGAAAGAACTCTCTCTCTCTCTCTCTCCTCTCCTCTCTCTCTCTCTCTCTCTCTCTCTCTCTCTCTCTCTCTCTCTCTCTCTCAAAATATCTCTTTCAACCAACATCAAATTTCGTTTGTTTTGTTTTGTTTTTTTGAACATGTTGTTTATATTTGACATCCTAATGTGAATTTATTATTGAAACACTTTTATAAGTCGAGGATTCGAATTTTGATCACTTACTATCCCGACAAAAGTCATCAAAATTCGAATCCTAGACATGTAGAAGTGTTTCAATTATAACGTCAAATTTCTTTCAAATAACGCAAATAGAGAGTGGAAAAGAGAGTTATAAATGTGTTTCTTTGTGTTCTTATATCACAATTTTAGTGGGTAGCGCAGAATTATAGGACTTTTCCATATCTATATTATCCTAATATCTTATTCTTGCCTATAATTCCGCCACTGGTCGCTGCTCACTTTAAAGCAGCTACTCATTTTTCCTCACGAGGTATGAGTTAAACCCGAACACCGAAGTACAGAGCAGAAAAATCCTGCCCCACCGGGGTCGAACCCAGGTCCACCGTGCGTGCAACGCCTAGCGCGTAACTCACTCTGCCACGGTGACTACTATGGAAAAGAGAGTTGAAATCAATACATGGATCAAATTACAAGTATTGTCTGGAATTCGAACAAAATCCTGGATTAGCAGACTAAGCAGCTATCCACCTGACTACCAACACATGTTATCCGTTTCTTTTTGAAAAAATCGATAAAGCAAGTCTGTGTGACTGTCAAGCATAGTCTGGCTGGGGGACGTTAAACAGAGAGAAGACCAGAGTCTCGCTAGAGGACTATAAACAAGAACACACAAGCCAACCCTTACAAGCCAGGCTAGCTTGCAGATTCCTAAGGGTATCCATTAACTTTAAAGAAAAAGTCCAAGACCTCATGATGGTTGATCGAACATAGAAATATGTGGTTCAGGACGAGCCAAATTAGAAATAAAGTTCGTTGGAGATCAAGCCATCCAGAGAACTTTCCCTGTTACCTGTCAGAATTGTTATGAAACTGGTCTGGGAAATCTCGATTCAGATCAACTCCATGTGCGTTGTATCTCCCCACAAAGTTGAACGGAGACTCACAGTGCCCTGCTTTTGATCTTCTGAAGCCATCTGGATTGAGGGTAGGAACAATCCAGATATCGGTTGTGTTCAGCAGACGAGAGACGCGGTCGTCATGTCCATCACTGTACACGAGATATTGTATCAGAAATACCTGGAAAACAGTCAGTCAATGAAAAACAGTCAAAACAGAAAAATGGTTAGTTAGAAGAGCTCAATTTTGTTAGAATACTGCCATAATATTACCAGGAACCCTGAAAAATAGTTAAAAAATTTGTAATACATGTACATTGAATATCAGAACATAAATTATCTGGACCTCTGCCTCATTCCAGAAAGCACTCTCACTCACATAATCCCCGAATCTCCCTTTCAAAGTGTTCTTTGAAATGAGGCCTTGATTCTGCAATATGGGAAGGGTCAAGTGTGTTCTTTATTGACTTATGAAATTTATACAGTATTGCCAACTGGCAAGTGAACATATTATACAGTGTTTGTACAATGATTGTACGTTAAGCAACACTGTGCAATATTTGTATATAACAACCGTCCAATTTCATTCAAATAACCCAATCAAGTGCAGTTGGAAGGGAAATTCGGGGATTATGAGAGTGAGAAAGGTTTCTGTACTGATACCTAGGTAGGCGCTGTTCGAGAAATCATCTTCCTTCTGCCTAGGCCACCTAGTAGTTAGATTAGAGTTCGCTGATCTGCTTTGTTAACACTACCTAAATCACATTATGTAGTTAGATTAGAGTTTGCTGATCTGCTTTGTTAACACTACCTAAATCACATTATGTAGTTAGATTAGAGTTTGCTGATCTGCTTTGTTAACACTATCTAAATCACATCATGCAAAATTCTAGATTACGAAACGAAGCACCTCTGAGAATTATACTCAGATTGATGATTATTGATCATCGATTCAATCAGTAACTTTAATACACACATGTACAAGAAAATCTGGATTTTTGTCAGTATAAACAGAATAACGAGAAATTGTCTTAAGCCGGTCACATGCATGCATGAACAGGAGTGCCTGTCATGTATGCATGAACAGGCGTGCCTGTCATGCATGCATGCATGAACAGAATGCATGTCATGCATGCATGAACAGCGTGCCTGTAATGCATGCATGAGCGTGTGTGCAGAAAAAGATCACGAGCATAAGTTTGTTTTTGCTGCCTGTTGCGTGTCCATGCATGCATGGTCGTGTGTGGCCGGTTTTAGAAGTAATCAAGGGAGAAGTAAAAGCCAGCCTCCGTGGCGTAATGGTTGTGACTACTGCCCGTAGTCCAGAGATTCCGAGTTCGATCCCCGGTTAGAGCAGACTTTTCGAAGAAAATTCTGTTCCCTCCAAACACGTGAGGTTGGCATTTCCGGCCCTACCCAGGCTGGGTGAGGTTAATGTGGGTAGCTGGTACGATTCCCAGCAAATGGAGGGTACAACCCCCGTCCTGACTATCTATCTCAATCAGGACGTTAAAACCAAATTGAATCAACTGGTCACAATAGATCTAATTAGGTCGCAGTGTTGATTGTTAGGGTTTCACTGAGAACCCTGCAACCAGATCAGATAGTAATAATAAATGAGCGTTTGTGGCGGAAAAAGATCACGAGCATAAGTTCGTCCTTGCTGCCAGGGCTACACAATTACACACACGTGGTGTTAGCGTGAATTAAAAGCGTAGGTAGTTAGGTACCTATAAATCAAACATTGACAAATGGTGCTAATGAACTTAATCAGGTGTTAATGATTAGTATTATTTTTTTCAATTTTACAATAAACATTGATACAAACATACAGCATCATCATCATTAGCCTGATAAATTCACATCCTAGTTTCTTCTATTTTAGCAGCACGTACATACATACACGTACAGTAATTTCCTAAGCTAATAATAATAATATCGCCTTATTTATACTGCCCGAATAGGACTATTAAGTCCCATTATTCCAACAGTAAGCCCAAGACGTATTATTATGTGGTAAAAATCCCATCGAATACACCGGTTCCCTTCAGAACACCGAAGTTAAGCGACATCCAGCGAGGTTAAGACTTGGATGGGTGACCATTCAAATTCTAATTCTCGTGACGCTGGCTTTTCCCGGCCCCACTCAGGCTGGGTGAGGTCAATGTGAGTAGCAGGTTTGTGAGTTTCCTGCGAATGAAAGGTAAAACCCCCGTCGTGATATGACCATGGCAGTTGAAAGCGACGTTAAAACCCCACTTAAAAAAAAAAGTCCCAAGTGGGAGAATAACTTGTCTTGTCCCGGCTGGGTTTCGAACCCGTGACCTCTGGAATCTCTGGATCCACAGAGTGCCGCCTTTACCACTGACCTACCGGGTCAGACTCTAACATATATTTTGTTCAGTTATTTCGTCTCAACATCTGTAATGTTAGTTTATACAATAATCAAGGCTACATTGTTAACATAGTATAAATTACATAGTCTATCTATCTAAGTAGTCACTGGGGCAGAGCGAGTTAGCGCGCTAGGCATTGCACACATGGTGACCTGGGTTCGATTCCCAGCGGGGAGGATTTTTTCTGCTCTGTACTTGGATGTTCGGGGTCCACTCATACCTCGTGAGGAAAAATGATTAGCTGCTTTAATGTGAAGCAGCGACCAGTGGCAGAATCTTAGGAAAAAAAATAATACAAGATATTGTAAATTAAAGTGGTAAAGTCCTATGATTCTGCGCTACCCACTAAAATTGTGACATAATAACACAAAGAAAAAGCATTATTATACAGGTGGTCCAGAAAGTTTGCACCAAAATGATAGGGTAATAAAAGAGACCATTTCCAACAAAAATATTCCCCGACATTTTCCTTCATTTTTTGTCGTTTTCAAAATGGCGGCCAAAACGTGTGTTTTTTCAAATATGTGCGTTCAGAACCCTGACAGCCTAAATGAGTATGATCATTAAAACATTGAACGGGTTAATTTAACTTATATTAATTGAAATTTTATTCTCAATTCAAAAATGCAATCCGTTTTTTCTAGTGGTACAGAAAAAATTAAAAAAAATCAAAAGCCAAACCAAAGTCGGAATATTTGAAAAACACACGTTTGGCCGCCATTTTGAAAACGACAAAAAATAAAGGAAAATGTCCGGGAATATTTTTGTTGGAAATGGTCCTCTTTTATTACCCCTATCATTTTGGTGCAAACTTTCTGGACCACCCTGTATAGTCTGTCTATCTATCTAAATTTTATCAGACAAGTAAAATAATTAATTGTCTGATAAAAATGCTAAAGAGATAAATGATAAAATGGCCTAACACATGCTTTGCATTATTGGCCACTTAAACTTGCCATGTTCTTAATTTTTATTTTATTAATAAGTTATTTTTTACATTTAAATTTTATTTATGAAGATGTTAGAATTTGTTGAATAAAAAATAATCTTTTGAAAGTACTAAAAAAAAAAAAAAAAAAAAAAAAAAAAAAAAAAAAAAAAAAAAATTTTCCTCAACACGTCTGTAATATTGAGCGTTATTTCGAGCGGGGTTTCTACCCTACATTTGCTTGAAACTCAAAAATTATGTATCCACATTAACTTCATTCACCATGCGGCCGAAAAAAGCCAGCATGATGAGACAAATGTTAGAACCCGGGTATTCAACCCCCAATCTTAACCTCGCTTGACGTTGCTTTACGTGAGCGATCATACAAAAACACGTGCCATCAAGTCTAGCTTCATATTATTACTATTCCCGGGATCAATAACAATCAATATTCAATTGTACTGTCATGAAGCTACCTAATTAGCTAATTACTTGTCTGATAAAAATGCTAAAGAGATAAATGATAAAATAAAAGCTAAATACATGATAGGTACTAGACTACTGCGTAGATAATTATCACAACAGTTACGAGAAACATGATATTGACTCTTGTCATGGTCTTCGTCATACCTATGCCAACTGATCTCTTATATTTTTATTCTGATAGGCATAGGAAAGTTACCCTAAGTTTATAAACACAACAATCAACTGTAATAAGACATAATTGTTCAATAACAATAGAAAATAAAAGAAGAGGAGTTCCACGAGGATATTCACTGTCGCCATTTTTATTCAACCTGTAATAAAAATGCAAAGAATGAACAAACACAATAAATGGACAACTTATCCAAACACAATAAATGGACAATGAAAAGCCGACAAACACAATAAACGGACAACTTATCCAATACATTCGCTTTGCTGATGATGTTTTACTCCTCTCTGAATCTGAAAGTGATGTGAATAATGTGCAATTTAATGTACACATAGGTACATAGCTTTTATTTAATTTGTTGGTTTCAACGTCGCTTTCAACTGCAAAGTCATATCACGTCGGGAGTTTCACGCTCCATTCACTGGAAACTCACAAACCAGCTACTCAAATTAACCTCACCAGCCTGAGTGGGGCCGGAAATAGCCAGCATCCAATTCCTAGCCTCGCTGGACGTTGCTTCTAATCTCAAGATAAATATTAACAAAACCAAATGCATGAAAATTTTCAAGAAAACACAATTATAGCACCAAACATAACAAATGGACATGACAAACTAAATCAAGGGGAACACTGCATTTGGGAAGTATATTATATACCTAAATATATAAAAAAGTCCAAAGAAAAAATTGACATATGTAATATTATAGAGTGAAGAGATGAAAACTATGTGACTAATTGAATAGAAAGATTTGAAATGATTATGTACTTTATGAAACAACGGCTTTCCCTCGCTATTCAACGAGGGAATGCTACATCAGTTTTGGTTACTCTCCCCAGATGAAAGTCATTGTAAAATATTTTTTCAGTGACTAAAGAAATTGACTTTCATTGACTGCATTTAAACGGAAATTTCGCGGAGTGTTCAGTAGGTGGGTACCCCATAAAAATTATGATCTCATCGTTAATATATAAAAAAAAAAAAAAAAAATTGAGATAGGTGGGAAAAGAAAGAGAGGGAGTTCAAAGATGAGATGAACAGACAAAGTTAAAGAAGATCTAAGAGAGAAAAACTGGAGAGTAGAGGACACGCTTCATAGAAAGATATGGAAGGAAATGCTACGTGGATATTCATAAAACTGGATCTTTTCCTTTTATTAAAAGCTCTTCTTATTTAAACATGGATCAATTGCTTGTGAAAGAAGACATTAAGAGCCGAATTATAAATAGGATTTCAAAAAAGATAAGATGCTGTATAAATGAAGAATTAAAAAATAAAATATATAATATCTATTGTTAGGTACAGTCCTCTTGACTTAAATAAATACCTAATTGAAATTCTTTAAAGGCTGTGGTTTTAGCCAACATCGATAGCGCGTTGAATGCATTAGTTCTCGCAGGATAACCGAAGTTAAGCAACGTCCATCGAGGTGGAGACTTCGTGATGCTGGCATTCCGCCCAACACAGGCTTGGTGAGGTTTCCAGCATCACGAAGTCTTTACCTCGCTAGACGTTGCTTAACTTTGGTAATCCTACGAGAACCGGCGCCATCGACGCTGGCGTGTGTCAGTCTAGTACGACCAATTCTTACAACTAAGTTTTTTTCCGATTTATCGGCGCTTTAACATGGCGATTATACAACTAAGTTTAAAAATCCTCCATAAAAAAATAATAATAATAATTCCGTGTCCGTGAGATAGGTATTGATACCTAAATCACGGTGGTGAGAGGATTATAGAGGATTATATGGACGCCCAGATCCAATGTCTAGGCTCCTTTCATGTTCATTGATTCTATTTGGTTTAAACGTCCTGATTGAGATAGATAGTCAGGACGGGGGTTTTACCCTCCATTCGCTGGGAATCGTACCAGCTACCCACATTAACCTCACCCAGCCTGAGTAGGGCCGGAATTGCCAGCCTCACATGTTCGGGAGAGAACAGAATTTTCTGTGCGAAAAGTCTGCTCGAACCGGGAATCGCACTCAGGATCTCTGGACTACGGGCAGTAGTCACAACCGCTACGCCACGGAGGCTGGTATAAGGAAATAGTTTACCATCAAGGCGTATCCTACTGTCTCATCCCCGTGCATATTGGCCACGAATTTGAACATGGGCTTGAGCTTCTCCCTCTTCTCGCGAACATTTCGACTGATCTCCACTACATAGAGTGGCGTTTCTTCCACGCTAAGTCCTATTTGGTCCAGTTTAGTAATATTGGAATATGTTTCGTTCAATTTTTTTAGAAGTTGTTCCAATTTCGTTGAATCGTAATACTTGTCCAGCTTTATTTCTTTGGGAGGGTCACCAACAAATATGGACGGATTAAGGTGAGCGCGATCGGAAATATCCAAGTCTTCCTCGGAAATATCAAAGTCTTCCTCGTAAAAATCAAAGTCTTCCTCGTACAAATCTTGCAACAGATATGTCTCGAAAAGAGTCGCCAGAAGCAAGACCACTAAAAATTGTGAAACCATATTCAATCACTCGCGATTAGACGAACACTTGTGAACGAAACACCTCAGAGATCTTAATTAGTTTCAAGCAATGTTTGTGAAAGGACGATAATCAAGCGCATTGGTTGACGTGATTCTTGTTTATATCGGGTCGACATTGATTTTTATGTGCCGGTGCTTATCAGAAAACGAATGGTTATTAGTAATCAATTTTATGTGTAAGTTTTAGTATTTCACACACTTATTTGGTTTTTTATAGCCATTTTTCGTTTTTCTCAGTAAGCGAAAGAGTACTCAAACAGGATGTTTTTTTTCCTGTTAGGCACTTTAACTAAATATTGAATGGTCGTTCGTGCCGATCCTCACAAGGTCTACATAAGGTGAAGGAGGTTGATATTTCTTAGAAAGGTCATAAGTGAGTCCACTTCACTGGTAGAGTTCAGTAGAGATGGTTTTGGGTCACATGATTGGCGCTCTGCATTGTAATTGTGACATCAGTTTACGATGTGACGAACAGACAGCGGATCACCACAGGTACACACAGGACGAGGGGTCTTGGTAAAGATGTAGGAGTGGGTTAGTCTTGATGTGTGACCTATTCTGAGACGAGTTAGCACCACGTCCTCGTATCTTGTCTGGCGCACTGCAGATTCCTATCTTCCAAATTTATTGGTTTATTTGTACATCTAGTACAACTTCTTACTTTTCTGTTTATACTGATTTAAGTCTCAAGCAACTGATTTTCTCAGTCTCTACTTAATATGATGAAATGATTTTCTAAACTCACAGGTCAAAATGTGCCAAAATTTAAAGAAACATTTGTAAATCCATCAAAGTTGTATCAACCTTAGAACGACCGAAAGTTTAATGCATTAATGAAAATCATGAATTCTTTTCAAATTTGTATTTTTTTCTTGTTTTTGTTTTTTAACTTGTTTTTGAATGTCGGCTGCCACCACCTAAAATCAATCTTTTTGTATAATAGAAAATAAACATTCAAAAATAATAAATAAATTAAAAGATCATTTTTATTGTATACCATATCAAACTAATAATATAAAAAGAAAACACAAAAAGAAAAGACCATTTTATATATTTTTTATTGCTTGATTATAAATTAGTTGCAAGCACAAGGAATCAATGATTGCCTATGTCATTATCACCATGATCAAGTTCGCGAATGTTATTAATTTAATATTCACCCACACCATAGAAATAAATAATTAAAAAAAAAAACATATGAAAAATATAACAACCGTTCCTAAAAAAGTACACAGAGTACTTATGGAACGCATGAAAATATTGATAGATCAAAGAAAACATAAATTGTATTATTATTACCTGATTACAATGATTATAAATCAGTTTTAAATTCAAAATAATCATCCTATTGAGAATATGCCTTTTTCTGACTTGCTTTCAAAATGAACTTTAGTTCCACATAAGATTTATTTTTCTGCAAAGTCACCGTTTCTTCCTTGCTTACGTAGCCGAAGCACTTGCTACAACTTGTAGCTACTCCTGTAAGCGACTTCTTGTACTCTCCTGTGTTATTGTCCACCTTTATCTGGTTGATCTGTCCTTCAACTTTAAGAAAAGCATTGTGATAGGATTGCCTTCTTCGTCTTTGACACTACCGTGGGATACCTTCATGATCACGAAAACTCAAGTGAAGTTAAGTTCAGCTGATGGATCTTCTTCGTCCAAGTCCACTTCTTTTGTGTACACTGCGAACCTGGGGCACTAGCCAGCAAATACATACCGATCAGGTTGAAGCATATTCGAGTATTTCCCGAGTTCATTTAACTTAATCTTTTTCAAGTCCCCCGTTATCATGGACATCACAGTTAGAACAGCTCCTTCAACGACATGACCACTCTTGTCTGTCACTTGACCGTGGACACTTTCACGTTCAGAAAAAAAAATTAAGTTGACACAAAGATTATCTTTGGTCAAAAGTACTAATTCTTTCCTTGGTTATGTATCTTTCGCCACTTGCTCTCACTTTGTAAAGACCCACATCTAACTTTCTCTCGTACGTTGCACTTAAATGGGTTCAATTTAATCTCTTCACCAACCACTTTGATTTATAGCTTCAGACTTGGTGACTGCCATTCTTATCATCTACTCTACCATATTTCCTTTACACGAATACCCACGCCTGAAGATCCAATTGGAAATCAAGTTCAACAGGAGTTTTTTGTTCGTTCAAAACACTGTTTTTTGGTCACTTGTGAATCGGGGCGCTGACTGTCACATTATACTCACCAGGGTTCATCGTTTTCCCATATTTTCCGTTTTCATGCGTCTCAATGTTTTTCACCATTTATTTCCTTTCATTGTGATTACAGCTTTTGGAACGGGATTGCCTTTCTTGTACATTTTCTTGACACGAAAACAGTTCTCGGATCAGAACAAAATTGTGTTTCAACAAAAGGTATGTCTTCGGTCAGATACTCTTGCATATCCTGTTGTGTAGCCGGGCACTTGCAACCATTCTTACAATGTATGGCCATCTGCATACTACGACCTCTTCATCCCACATCATTCTGTACGTTCCATTTAGTGAATTACATTTATCTCCTTCTTCTCTCCAGTCAACTATTAGATAACAGCTTCAGTAATAGGATTGCCTTCCTTGTCCTCTACTTTACCGTAGACACCTTGATCAAAATAAAGTGTCAAATAGAAATTAAGTTCAATGGGAGATTTATTTCTGTTTATCACAACAGTTTTCGTCATTTTTCTGTATTCTGGGGCACTTGCTATTACATTGTACCGACCTGGGTCTAGCATCGTCGCGAACTCTCCGTTTTCATGAACCTCAATTTTTTGCACATTTCCCGTTATCCAAGGATATCACCTCAATAGCAGGTTTTGCAAGGGACAGATTATTCTCAATTGTTACTTTGCCATAGACACTGCCACGGCTCAGAACAATATTAAGTTGATCATAAGGTTTATTTTTAATCAAAACTCCATTTCTTACAGTGGTTACATATCCAGGAGCACTTGCTTTGATTTCGTACTTTCCTAAATCCAAGGTCCTCCAAAATTCTCCCTTATATGAAACCTCAGTTTTGTAGTCATTTTTGTTGTCTTTAACATTAAGAATAGCTTTTCCAACCGGATGGCCTTTCTCATCTTTCACTGTACCGGAGACACCTTGATGTGTCATAACGAAATCGTAGTTCAAAGAAGGTTCCATCCCAGTCAAACGAACTTGTATTATCTCATCTTTTGTTGCAGGGGCACTTACTGTTACGTTATATGTATTGGGGACTAGATTCAACGAATATTCTCCATTTTCAGTGACTGTAAACTCTTTGTCATTACCATCCACTTTGATAACAGCTCCTTTAACAGGTCTGCCATACTTATCTTTGACAATACCGGAGAGGCCTTTTTGTCAACTTAACTTTCGTGTCTTTTTTGTTGTCTTTAACATTGGTTATAGCTTCTTTAATAGATTTGCCTTTAATAAAAGAGCCTTTACCAAAGATACTTGAACTTGTTTTTTCCTTGTGATGAAGCATAGGAAAAAGCCGACGCTAAGAGCAATGCTATACAAAAGTATGACACCATTTTTGTTGACTGGGGATAAGTGACAATTTTTTTGTTGTAAGTGAAGCACTCCTTGTGGGAGCTAAAAGTGTTATGCCACAGTGTTCGTTATATTCAAGGAATTTATAAATGCTATAGTTGTTATTCTCGGGTATTTGATGATGAGTCAGCCAAATTGCCGTGTACAGCCTGTACAGGGCTGTTTACATTTCTTAGGCCCCCCGGCGATGACATTCTCCCATGTCCCAGTGGATTACCATTTTAAATACTTTCTTTTCCATAGAATACAATAGTAGATAACTTTGTTATAATGCCGAGGTGAGACTGAAAAGTGCCTTTACTCCAGGAGTTAAATCTATAGGACAAGGAAAGTAACAAATCCTCAAACGAGACAAACTTGTGCACCGTTTAGCACATGAATTGATTCTCAAAAGAAAAAAGGTTGTATTATATTAGAATTTAGGTATTTTATGAGAGTTGCTGATTTTTAAATTATTGATTCTATCTGGGAACATTTTTAATTTAATGTCGCAATAACAAACTAAAGGTAGGTTTTAACAAATAAAAATTAATAACAAAATTGAATGAATTAAAAAAAATATACTTTTGAGGTCATGAGAGTCTTAAAAGTGATCAAAATAAGGTGATATCATATCGTAGTTTAAGGATAGTTTTAAAGTGTAAAGGTTTCTTTTTGATTATTATTTTCACCTCTAACTTAATTTTTTTCTTAGAAAAAACCGGGAAATTTAGGGAATTTGTTATGAGCTTAAATCTACACAATTATCACTGAACTTACCTACACATTATGTTGAGGAAAAAAATAGAAATTCATAACTATTAGAAGACCGGGGTCTTTTGGTAAACTATGCCCAATTACCTAGCAACGGTTTGTTACCTTACGTCTTGTAAAAGACCCTGATCTAGATACATATGTTAACTCTGACGTCAATTGTTCAGCCACCTTTTTATCTGAGTCACAAAGTCTGGATCAAAACTATCTGTATCTAAAACAGGACTGGAAACGTTTGATTCAAGGTTAGTTATAATGTTATCCCAGAAACTTTAGTTCTACTACTTATGCCGGGTCCACACTAAGCGAACATTGTTAGCTAACAATGTTCGCAGTGTGGACCCGTCATTAGAAAATGTTTTTACGACTTGTTTGAAATATCATTGTTAGCGAACATTGTTAGCTAACAATGTTCGCTTAGTGTGGACCCGGCATTATAGTGCAAACAGAATGTTTTAGTACGTTTCAACTTCAAACTTACCCTGATAGCGCTTATTGCAGAAAATTAAGAAAACTATTTCCTGAAATCGAAGAAATGACAGTTTTCTGTAGAATATTTCGTAATTCGAAATTGTTTAGCAGGTAAGATCATGTTAATCATTATTATTTTGATCAATTTTTACAATATCAGTTCTCTTGTTCTGATTTAAGATTCCAACATTGAACCTCGCCTGGTGTTTACTTTCAACTAAAGAGTGTTATTCTTATTACTTTACTGAATTCCTAAATAGAAAAGGTGTCTCCTTTAACAATAGTGTAGGTCTACACCATAGGTTTAATGAAATGAAAGACAACATACATAGAGTGCTTTTGTTTATTTTTATTTTAAACGACATTTAATCAGTGACTCTTTTGTCACAGATATTTACCTCCACCAATAAATAAAATTTAAAAAAGACAGTACCTACTTTTTTTCTTTTTTTGTTACATCACTACATTTACAAATATAATTAAGACAAAAATGTATTTTTAAACAAACCTGTCAGCTCAAAGCTGGTATAAAAAGTTACAATAAGAAATATATTTTACAAACAAACAAAAAAATTCTCTCTTTTTTTGTTTGTAAAACAAACAAAAAAGATTTCCCTCTTTTTTTTATTTGTAAAAAACCCAATATTTTACTTATTGTAATTTTTTATACCAGCTTTGAGCTGACATTTGAAGAAAAAAATATTATGATAATACATAAAAAAAAAGCAAAAATAAGAGAAAAAGACATCAAGTCCAATAGAAACGTAAAAGGAAGAAAAAGAAATTCCTCGTTATTGCGAAGAAGTGGAGGAATGAAGGAGAAAAAAAGTGTTTCTATCTCATAATGATTATAATTAGTAGATATTAGATACTCATAAGTAAGAAATTTTAATTTTGAGTGAATTATTATTCCCAAGGAACACTGAATTGTAGTATATCAGAGGTAAAATATTTCTTCAAACTCACTACCGACAGAAAGCGTGCCTCTAATACTCGAGCTATTGACCCTTTGGATGGCCTGTGATATTTTTTGTATCAGGAACTGATGCGAGCGAGAATCACCAGAAACGCGGCGAAGGGCAGAGCCAATCTTTTTTAGAAAAGATATCGACTCAGCTGCCCTGAGAACGCAAGAAAGCTATAACTGAGAACGGAAGAAAGCTATAATTTGTCTTTTATCCTTGAGTATTTCAAGTGCTTTTTGCGTGCAGCGTTCTCAGAGGAAAATTCAGGTCCTTCAGCATCGTTTCTGTTAGATCTCGCTAGCGAATCAGAACAGGTCGCATCCCACACCAGCGCACGTCCCCTCTCCCAAGCAATATTTGTCACACCATCTGGCCTCTTCCCATCTTCTCGCATCAGTCCAGCAGGTTCCAACTGAGAGCTTAATATGTTTATAAATTAAAGAGCTCGCTTGATTATAAAATTTATCTCAAAATGGCGAGAATACCTTCCTGGATTTTTCTTGCATCTCAAGCCATGATGTCCTAAGGAATCAGCCTCTTCTCCACATTGACACTGGTGAGCTCTACATAGAGTACAGCCAAAACGGAGGCCAACACAGATCTTCATTGTTTTGTCATGTCTTTCTCTTCGTAATCCTAGTCCTTCTGGTAATATCGGTATCTTCTTCTTTGATAGTTTTTCGTCATTCCTCATTTTTTCTTTCTCCTTTTCTTCCTCCTTCTCATTCTCCTTCTCCAATCTGTTTCCCAATATTCTTCTAATCCTCCTTCTTCTTATTGTCCTACTTCTATTTCTCCTTCTCTACTTTGTCTTTCTCTTCGTAATCCTTATCCTTCTGGTCATATCAGTATCTTCTTCTTTGATACTTCTTCGTCATTCCTCATTTTCTCTTTCTCCTTTTCTTCTTCCTTCTCCTGCACCTTCTTCTTCTTCTCCTTCTTCTTTTCCTTCTCCTTCTTCTCTTCTCCTTCTTCCTTCTTCCTTCCTTCTCCTTCTCTCTCTTCTTCCTTCTCGCTCTTCTCTTCTCTTTCTCGTTCTCTTCCTTTCTCTTTCTCTTTCTCTTCTCTTTCTCTTTCTCGTTCTCTTCTCTTGTTCTCTTTCTCTTTCTCTTCTCTTTCTCTTTCTCTTTCTCTTCTCTTTCTCTTCTCTTTCTCTTTCTCTTTCTCTTTCTCTTTCTTTTCTCTTCTCTTTCTCTTTCCTCGTTCTCTTTTCTCGTTCTCTTTCTCTTCTCTTTCTCTTCTCTTTCTCGTTCTCTTTCTCGTTCTCGTTCTCTTTCTCGTTCTCTTTCTCGTTCTCTTTCTCGTTCCTTCTCGTTCTCGTTTCCTCGTTCCTTCTCGTTTCGTTCTCTTTCTCGTTCTCGTTTCTCTTTCTCTTTCTCTTCTTTCTCTTCTCTTCTCTTCTCTTTCTTCTCTTCTTCTCCTCTTCTTCTTCTTCTTCGACTTCTTCTTCACCTTCTTCATGGCCTTCTCTTTCTCCTGCTACTTCTCCTGCTGCTTCTCCTTCTCCTGCTACTTCTCCTTCTCTTTCTTGGCCTTCTCTTCCTCCTTCTCCTTGTCCTTCTTCAGGCAAATTGAAAGACAATTTTTCATAAGGTTTTTGTTTTGTCACATGCACATTGGCACCAACGAATGTAGACGAATTTCCGATATTCTTAATACTTAAATTTGTTTCTCCTTGTAAGGAAGCATAGGCCCCTGTCGCTAAAGCCAAGAGCAATGTCATAAAAAAGTATGACACCATTTCCTTTGTCTGGGGATAAGTGACAATCTTTTTGTAAGTGAAACACTCCTTGTGGGAGCTAAAAGTGTTGTGCCAACGCCAAACACAAAAATCCGTTTAACACTAAAATTTATTCTTATAAGAAAAAGGGTTATAAGTGAGAATTTTTTACATGTGAGAAAAACTCCTTGTGCTACTAGATGTGTTTTACAAATGTTCGTTACTAGAGTTGTTTTACAGAGAACATGTATCGGAAGCACATATGTTTTCCTTGGTTATCTGAAAATGAATCATTAGCCACGAACTCGTTTTACAGGGCCGTTTATATTATTTTGTCAGGCCCTGATAATGACTCCTCAAGAAGTGCCATTTTGTAAAGTTAGAAGTCAACTCTTTCGTTTTAAATATCTAATTTCATACAAGACTATGTGTTAGATGGTAGGAATTACCTTAGGCAATAATGCGCCATTATTGACTGGGGATCAGTAAATCAATTTTACCATTGCGAGGTCTCTCCACACTATAGTGTAATAGAGTATTTTCGACGTAGAGTCCATTTCTGTAATAAAAATTGCAGCTTTTGAAATTCATGTTAAACTTTTCGCTGACTGAAAGTACATGAAACGCTTAGAACTATGTTTTCCGTTACCTTACACTCTGCCGCGCTGTCTCTTTCTTTGTATGGGCCGTTCTTCACACCCGGCCGAAGTGTTTGATTCGTTGATTACTGGTTAGACCCGTGATCCTTCAGGGAATAGGATCGTTCACAATCGATCCCTAATCATTTCCAAGGGCGATTGATTTGGGCTATGGCCAAGTGTTGGGGCACGCTATCCTTAAAACTAGTCACTTAAAATTAGGAAAATCAAAGAGGAACTTAAAAACTGGACAAACCAGTAGTTGATTGGATCATTTCAGATTCTTCTTACTGTATTACATGAGAGGGAAAAAGGCGATTACGAAGTAAAAAAATGTCCACCCGGCTAGTTGATCCTGGTGTGAACTTCGGACAGTTGCTACATGCCTGTTGTTACCCTATAGCCCTTATAAACGGCCTTGCCCTAATACATATGCTAACTCTGACGTCAATTGCTCAGCCACCTTTTTTATGTCTGGATCACAGAGATCTGTACAGCAGGAACGGATATGTCTGAATCTAAGTTTAAAATTTAAGGCAAGGAAGTTCATGTCTACAACTTATGCCGGGTCCACACTAAGCGAACATTGTTAGCTAACAATGCTCGCGAACAATGTTATCCGCACATTTTGTTCGAGAACATTGTTAGCTAACAATGTTCGCAGTGTGGACCCGGCATTAGAAAATGTTTTTACGACTTGTTTGAAATAACACTGTTAGCGAACATTGTTAGCTAACAATGTTCGCTTAGTGTGGACCCGGCATTAGAGAACTCAGTTTATTCTGAACTTGAAACCTACCCTGATAGCGCTGTAAGACACTAAAGCTGAAAACTGGTAGTTGCGGTTTTCGCCATAATCAGTTGCGTTTTTGTTACAAATATTTACCTACCATCAGTTTATAAATTTGAAAAAGAAAATAATGATCAAAGACTATTAAACTATAAAAAAACGTAATTTTATTTCAAACTCAGATTCAGCAAAAGGATGATAAAATATGAAAAAAATTAAATGCAGAATGGGAAGTATTTTTTCCCTGGTTTCAGAACAAAATCAAGTCGGACGAAAGGATGCTCTCTTGTCACATCCACCTCTCCCTTACCAATTGAGAAACCATGAGCACATGCTTGCAGTTTATAATGACCCACATCTAACTTTCTCTCATACGTCCCATTTAATGGATTCACTTTAATCTCTTCTCCTGCCACTTTGATGATAGCTTCAGTAACAGGATTGTTGTCTTCGTCTTTTACCTGTCCATGTATGCCTTGAAGCTTTTCAAAAACCAATTGAAAGTTACGTTCTGCATAAGCTTCATTTAAATTCACCGTTTTTGATTGAGATCTGTATCCTGGAGCACTGGCTGTTAGAGTCACTCGCAGATCCTGGCCCAATTTTGTCCAGTACTGCCCGTTTGCATCCATCTTAATCTTTTTCAAATTTGGGTACATTGTGATGACAGCTTCTACAATAGGTTCACCGGACGAGGAGTCTGTTACTTCTCCATAAACACCATCCTGACGGTTCAAATAGAAAAACAGGTTATCCCAAGGTTCTTGTTCAGTAAGGTGCACATTTTTGGTCCTACTTGTTAATCCGTTGGCACTTGCTGTTATTTTATAATTTCCTTCATTCAGTTTCATCGAATACTCTCCCTTTTTCGTCGTCTTTATTTCAGCACCCCCTTTTTTATCTTGATTCAGTGCCTTCGAGGATTCTCCATTTTTTGTCAGTTTTATATCTTTACCTTGCACTTTGATACTAGCACATTTGATAGGTTTTCCTTCTTCATCATACACTATACCGTAGACACCATGTCGTGTTAGATTGAAATCAATTTGAACATAAGGGTTTTGCTCTGTTAGATTCACCTTTTTTGTCTCATCTTCGAATTCTAGGGCACTTGCGGTTACATTATATTTACCTGGTACCAGGGACCTCCAGTACTCTCCGTTTAGAGTGACCTTAATATCTTTGTCAAATCCTTCCACTTTTATAATAGCTCCTTTAACGAGAAAACCTTCTCCATCATACACTTTACCGTAGACACCATGGCGTGTCAGCTTGAAATCAAGTTGAACATAAGGGTTTTCGTCTGTCAGATCCACAGTTTTTGTCTCATAGTCGGATGCTGGGGCACTTGCGGTTACATTATACTTACCTGGGACCAGGAGCCTCCAGTATTGCCCGTTTCCAGTGGCCTTGATATCTTTATCGTTTCCTTCTACTTTGATAACCGCTTCTTTAATAGGGTTGCCTAAGTTGTCCTTAACTATACCGAAGATTCCTCGATGGACATCATCTATGAATTTCAGAATAGACTCCAAGTTTGCGTACCAGTACTGGGGAAGGTCAGACGGTGGGGTGTACTTGGTACAGCTGAGATACAAACTTATTTCAAAGCAGTTAGATAAGATGTAGTTTGCGTCTTGCATACCTGCGGAAAATCAAGAAGTGAAGCATCAATAAAATATTTTTTGGATTTCAGTTTTTCCTTGTCCAATAGAAAGATATTAACCTAAATTATGAAATGCTATGCTAATCCCAAAAGTGGGTTGGAACATTGAAAATGTAATCAACCATCTTTTTCTCATGGAGTTTTAACGTTAATTTTTCTATAACCTTAATCTAAATTCCAAGTTTTTAATGAGTTAGTGAGGATATGCAGTTTGCCGTTATCAGCACTTGACTTTTGTACGAGTACGAGTATTCTGTGTTGACCCAGCACCTAAATGGGAAGTATTGTGTCACTTCTCGCCCATCAGAGGGGAGGCATACTACGGGATGGACAGGCTACAACACAGACCACAAGCGTCTGCAGTACCTGTTTCATGGCTACAAAATAAAAAAAGTCTGTGAAACACTCGTCTTTAAAAAAAAAACTTACTCCCTCTTTTTTTTTGCCAAGCGTTTCCATTAGTTATTCCATTGGGGAAAGAATTATTGCACGCAGTTCCGGACGCCATCATATGATTCCTCTTAGCATAATCCATGGCCAACTTCTCAAAGAACTCATTATCTGGTGTGAGCATTGATCCGGAGTTGTGTTTACCATTGAAGTCATAAGGGTGATCAAAAGGATAACTGGCAACAATGGCACCGCTCTGTATGTTTGTAGAGAGGACGAATGGATGCTCTTTTAGCAATTTCAGCATACTTTTAGTTTCAGGTTCGTAATCACTGTGAAAAAAAATATCAAAAATAGTAGATAACATATTTTTAATAACAAATAATATGAGACTTGAATATTTTGTCATGTCCGAAAACATCTGGACTATAATATCATAGTAGGTGCGTTAAGTTGACATCCCACCAGAACGAATTTTGACCAAATATGACTCAAATAATATGAGACTTGAATACTTCGTCATCTGGACTATAATATCATAGTAGGTGCGTTAAGTTGAACAACCAACCAGAACGAATTTCGACCAAATATGGCTCAAAATGAGCACAAAACTTTGACCCATATTTGTAATAGGCCTCAGCTTGGCTACAGTTGGGGAATGTGATGGTCTCCAGCCAACTTAAATAGAAAAGTTGGCTTGTTCTGAACCTCTCAACCCACCAGAGGGTGTGTTAAGGGATAGTGTCCACTTAACTAATCCTAGCCGTATTTTCCTATCTAACCAAAATTCATTCAAATGGAATTAAATGGTCAAACTGGAAGAAAGTCATTTTTCTTTTGGAAAAAAACGAAAAGAGGAGAAATCTTTTTCCTGTTTGGTAAACCAAAATAGATTTATAAAATTCTTGCTTCCATTCCTTTATTCCTGGTTTGTTTTCATTTTTGCATTGTTTATTTTTAAAAGTGACGAAACGCATTTTTCTTTCACGAATGGTGTGGAAGCTAAACTTGCACAAAAATGGAAATAATTGAAAAAAACCAAACCTGGAAAAAAAATTAAATCCAAAAGAAAAACGCGGCTCCTGTTTCATGATTCAGCTCTTACCCGTCATCTTCATACAACTTATGCGGAAAATTTTCATCAAGATCAACGTCGCTACCTCTGAATGTTCTCCCAAAGTGGAAGTTCAAAGAAGATACAGGGTGTCCCTTGTGAGATCCAAATAAACCAACCGGGTCGAGGGTGGGAATTATCCAGATTTCAGTCGACTCTAACAAGTCAGAAATGCGGTCATCGATATCATTGGAATACAACAAG
This sequence comes from Bactericera cockerelli, assembly GCA_024516035.1. Taxonomy (NCBI): domain Eukaryota; kingdom Metazoa; phylum Arthropoda; class Insecta; order Hemiptera; family Triozidae; genus Bactericera; species Bactericera cockerelli. Next base: position 6,985,514 of record CM044959.1, read on the forward strand.
TATTTAATGAGAGATACCTGAAAAAGTCAGAGAAAAATACATCATCATCATAGGGTGGCGTCATCGTGAACGATGGTAGCCAGTCAGTGGAGGAATGACTCAGCACTTCTACCACTGTCTTTACAAGGAGGCCAATAATTGACAAGGGCCCCCAGAACGCTGGTCTACTCCCTGTTTATTCCCCCAGCCAGAAAAATACATAATAAGAGGATTTTGGTTTAACGTCGCTTTCAACTGCATGATCATATTACAACAGGGTTGTTACCCTCTATTCGAAGGAAACTCACAAACCTGCTACCCATATTAACCTCACCCAGCCTGGGTTGGGCCGGAATACCAGCATCACGAAGTTTTCACCTCGCTGGACGTTGTTTAACTTCGGTGATCCTTCGAGAACCAGTGCATTCAACGCGCCATGGATGCTGACATGGATTTTTTTTATTTTTTAAACAATATATTGATCATATTTTAAAACACCTGTGTTTAGCAAGTTTTCATTAATTTCTTTCGTGGAGTTTCAAAGAGTATTCCTGGATAAATCTTATATTGATTTTAAATCCTTTTTTTAAACAAAAGTCATCTGAAAATGTTATCTCTAACAAAAGTTTTAAATTAACAAAAAAAATCAACCGGGAAAACAGCTTACGTTCCTCTAATTATGCCCCTCGGTGTATGGAATAAAATTACATGGTATCTGGTATCTTTATTTTCTTCTGATATTTATGTTCCATCAATTTTTTTGATATGCTGTAAATATTGTACTTTGTCCTAGTAATAAAGAATAGCATCATAGGGTGGCGTCATCGTGAAAGATGGTAGCCAGACAGTGGAGGAATGACTCAGCAGTTCTACCACTGTCTTTACAAGGAGCCTAATAATTGACAAGGCCCCCCAGAACCAAGCCAATGCTGGTCTATTCCCTGTTTATAGTCCCCAGCCAGAAAAATACATAATAAGAGGATTTTGGTTTAACGTCGCTTTCAACTGCATGGTCATATCACGACGGGGTTGTTACCCTCTATTCGCAGGAAACTCACAAACCTGCTACTCACATTAACCTCACCCAGCCTGGGTTGGGCCGGAATGCCAGCACCTCGCTGGACGTTGTTTATTTTCGGTGATCCTTCGAGAACCGTTGCCTTCAACGCTGACATGGATTTTTTTTTTTAAAATTAAACAGTATATTGATCATATTTTAAAACACCTGTGTTTAGCAAGTTTTCATTAATTTCTTTCCTGGAGTTGCAAAGAGTATTCCTGGATAAACCTTACATTGATTTTAAATCCTTAAAGGGGTTTTTTTTTTTTAAACAAAAGTCATCTGAAAATGTTATGTCTAACAAAAGTTTTAAATTAACAAAAATAAAATCAACCGGGAAACAGCTTACGTTCCTCTATTTTTCTATTTATGCCCCTCGGTGTATGGAATAAAATTACATGGTATCTGGTATCTTTATTTTCTTCTGATATTTCATGTTCCATCAATTTTTTTGATAATTATGCTGTAAATATTGTACTTTGACCTAGTAATAAAGAATATCATCATAGAGTGGCGTCATCGGGAAAAATGGTAGCCAGACAGTGGAGGAATGACTAAGCACTTCTAACACTGTCTTTACAGGGGGGCTAATAATTGATAAGGCCCCCCAGAACCAAGCCACTGCTGGTCTACTCCTTTTTTATTGTTCCCCCAGCCAGACTGCTGGTCTACTCCCTGTTTATAGTCATCCAGACATCAGTCATCAGCTAAACTAATTGGAAAGCTGAAACTAAATGCAATTCAGTCTGGTCTACTCCCTGTTTAAAGTCCCCCAGCCAGAGTTTCTACAGTATAAAGAATAATATAAGCCAGCGTCGATGGCATGTTGAATACACCGGTTCCCTTCAGAACACCGAAGTTAAGCGACATCCAGCGAGGTTAAAACTTGGATGGGTGACCATTCAAATTCTAATTCTCGTGACGCTGGCTTTTCCCGGCCCCACTCAGGCTGGGTGAGGTCAATGTGAGTAGCAGGTTTGTGAGTTTCCTGCGAATGGAGGGTAAAACCCCCGTCGTGATATGACCATGGCAGTTGAAAGCGACGTTAAACCCCACTTAAAAAAAAAAAAAAAATACTTCACCATCAAAAAGTACCCCACTGTATCTCCTCCGTGTAAGTTGCCCACCAACTTCACCAGAGGCTTTCTCCACTTTCGGCCATCCTGGCCCGGAACTTGAATAGCGCTCATGATCTGTACCGCCCAAATATCAAATCCTCCATAACCCGTCCCAATGAGATGTGCTTTCGCGATGTGTTTAAAGTCTTCACCGATTTCTTTCAGCATCATACTTTGCAGCTCCACTATATCCAAGTACTTGTCAAGCTTTATTTCTTTGCCGCCAATGAAGATAGATGTATTTAATGTCATGTTTTGTAAATAGTTTGAACTGTCGCTTTTTTGCGAAGATGTACAGGAGGAAAGTAATGCTGAAAGCAAAACTATTAGATATTGCGAAATCATATTCAATGCTTTGCGTTTCAAAAAGAACAACACACACGCAGCTCATATAATTATAATTCAACTAGAGCAATGACATTAATTTGAATTTGTTTTCAAAAATCTTAAAATATACTTTACTATTAAAAAAACACACACACTCCTTGTGGTTGCTGAAATGGTTCTGCCATTTGTTCTCGTTAACAATAAAATGTCTGAAACAGTTGGTACAAATGTATTGGGCTATAAATCAGTTACCAGCTTAGCTCTCGTTTACTTTCATGCACGTAATAATTTGTCCCAGTGCTTTCTCAAATGTCACAAATACATTCGATTAGTTAAGCCAGCCTCCGTGGCGTGACGGTTGAGACTACTGCCAGTAGTTCAGAGATCCCGAGTTCGATCCCCGGTTGGGGTAGACTTTTCGTAGAAAATTCTGTTCCCTCCAAACACGTGAGACTGACATTTCCAGGTTACAAGTTTGCCGCCTTATCGATCAAGCTACTGTGAGGTTGGTAACTTCAACCACTTCGACACATTTTAGACAAGTTGTAATTCTCTTTTTCTCATATTTCAGAAAAGTTCCAGTCGATCTCAGAACGAAGATTTCGAATCCGACTCAGAAGTAGAAGATCGGAGTTCGCATCCCGACCATGGTGAAAGTTTAAAGAAGAAAAGGATGCCTCCAATCCACGACAGTGACGAAGAAACAGAGGAAGAAATGGAGCCGGATTTTGAGACACTAAGCGCTGCTATACAGTTAGATGTAAGTTATCACGTTGGGTTTAATCAATTTGGGTTTAACGTTGCTTTCAACTGCATGGTCATATCACGACGGTGGTTTTACCCTCCATTTGCTGGGAACTCACAAACCAGCTACTCAAAGTAACCTCATCGAGTCTGAGTGGGGCCAGGAATAGCTAGCGTTAAAAAAAGGTTGGGTGGAAGAGATTGCCATAGGCAATAACCCTTCCCTTTAGTTAAGACATAATTTATATTGTCAATTTTGTATTTTATTTTTTACCATTATTTGTTTGTACATATGTTTTTTAAAGAGTTTAATAATAATAATAAATTTCTAAATTGTAAGCTGCTCTGTCACATGTGGATATGGAATGATATGATTATTGGATGGGTGAACATTCAAATTATCTATATATTTTTTTTTACTATTTTTTACAATATGAACATTTGAACAAGGGACAAAGCCAGTAAATTTATACCACAAGTCACGCGCCAATCCTGTTAAGACATTGGGTGCCTCGCCGCTCATAATGAGGTTTGGCACATTGTGTGCCAACCCAAAAAATGATGATTATCCCCTGGGGCCATAATACAAAGAATTGTCTTTCAATATGATAGATGAAAACCAAACATACCTGGATTATCGTCAGGGGCTCACTCTCCATATTAAATGCATTGTAGCGTCTGTCATATTGAGCGACATTAGATTTTACTTTCAAGTATAGTGTCTCAATATTGAGCCACGCTACACTGCATATAATATGAAGAGTTTGAAGGGTGGCCCCTGAGAATAATCCAGGTATGTTTGGTTTTCATCTATCATGATTGTCCTCATATTGAAAAACAATTTTTTTTTTTTTTTTTTAAAGATGAGTGTTTCACAGCCTCTTTTATTTCGTAGCTATGAAACAGGAGTTACTGTAGACTCATGTGGTCTGTGTTACAACAAGGTACACTTGCCCATCCCTTAGTATGCCTCCCCTCTGATGGGCGAGAAGTGACACAATACTTCCCATTCCCAACACGAGCGCAGCGGAAGGTATCCCTTACAAACAACTGTAACCAAATTTTCAATACAAGTATTTGTCGGCGCGGGGGTTCGAACCCACGACCTTCCGCATGGCAAGCGAGTGCTTAACTACTGAGCTATTCGTGCGCTTGTTTGTTAAATTCTTTGTATTGTGGCCCCAAAGGATAGTCATCATTTTATGGGTTGGCACACAATGTGTTAAAAGCCTCGACCCGTGATATGACCATGTAGTAAAAAAAATCTTGTTGAAATTCAGCCGAATTAAATTGAATTTTCACCCATTGCGTTTCGTGACATGACAATTCAGTTATTTCAAAGCGACGTTAAACCCATTTTGTTTTTGTTTTTCTCAATTTGAATTTCCATTTTTGGTGTCTGGTTTACATTTTTCAGGTTATTTAAAAAAGTTATCATATTTGTGTTAATCACTTACGTGATATCACAACTACTCAAACTCGCTTTACTAAATCCACGCTGAAACCGTGGATTTAGTATATTTGTTAATCTTTTTGTTTTTCTTTATATTTCATTGTGTTCTACTGTATATATTTTTTGTTCTACCTAATAAAGCTTAAAAAAAAAAAAAAAAAAAAACCGTGACTTGAACCACCGACCTCCAGGTTACAAGTCCATCGCCTTACCGTTCAAGCTACTGAGGTCGGTTACATTTTCTGGTTACTGTTGAATGGAAAATGTAGTTGATTTGTGAACATTTGTCATTAATTTCCAGAGGGAAAAGGCTGAGAAGGATGGCACTTACAGTGAACTATCTGCAGAGCAAGGCGTGGCCCCTAATAAGCGGAAGAAGATCCACAGGAATTCTTACTTCAGTGATGAGGAGGACTTGAGTGATTAGCTAACCCAACGAATTTAATGAGTGATTAGCTAACCCAACGAATTTAATGAGTGATTAGCTAACCCAACGAATTTAATGAGTGATTAGCTAACCCAACTAATTTAATGAGTGATAACCTAACCTTACGAATTTAATGAGTGATTGGCTGATCCAATTCAGGAAAAAAGTGAGACGATTTCACTAGTAATAATAATTCCTTAAGCGTTGATGGCATATCTGAACGCACGGCAGTTTTCCAGCAGTTCCAGCAAGCACGGCAGTATATCTTTACACGAACTGATTCACCCGGTTTTTCACACCCTCATATCTTCGGTTCAATTGACTATAGAGCTATGAATTTTTGGCACAAAGGTTCTCCTAATATCATTAAAAAGACACTGAAATTTTTAAGAGTCTACGCATAAAACTTTCAGAGGATGGTAAATTTTATAATTAAAGTGGAGAATCTTGAAATTTTTAATAAAAAATAATGATACTGCATGTGCTGAGCTGTGCATATTTGTGAAACGAACTATTTACAAAAAGTTATGATATCCCAAAAAAATATGTATACAAAATGTCAATATAACCACCACAATTTGGGAGGGGACCCGCTTTGACTAACTTTTTTACTATTCATCCTAGATGGGGGTTGTGAGGTATCAAATTCAATGATTTTGAGGTGCTGATTACGAATTTGCTATCTGTTACCGTGTTGCCAGTGGCGGAATTCGACTTCTTTTCGGGGGATAAGTAAAGTCGTGTGATGTCACATCACATTTTTTTGCTCTGTAACATCAAACACCTCGGCCGAGGTGTGAAGAACGCCTATACAAAGAAAGAGACAGCCCGGCAGAGTGTAAGGTTACGGAAAACATAGTTCCCATGCATTTCATGTACTTTCAGCCAGCGAAAAGTGCAACATGAATTTCAAAAATTGCGATTTTTATTGCAGAAATGGACTCTACGTTGAAAAATAAATTGATTTGACTTTTTGTTTGACTTCCTAGGCCAACGGGAACCCTATTTTCGAGACCCCCCAAACAATCGTGAAAGACATGAAAAGATTCATAATTTTTTTTTTTTTCCGTTTTTTTTTTTCATACGGATCCTTTGAGACCCGACTTCGTGTCTTTAACTTGGCACTGAAGATTAAGTGAGGTGTCTAAAGTGATCAAGATATAATGGAGATGAGCCCGGACCAAAAAAAATTCTAAATTATAAGCGGGCGGCCCATTTGGGCGGCCTGGGGTTTTGGGAGCCCAAATCGGGAATTGAAGGATAATACTAATCTTAAGTGGTATCAAATGAAAGATCTTGATGAGCAGATACCAAATTTATTGATTTGATTCCTTCATCCGGTCCACTGGGTGGCACCTGGTGGCCTTTTCATTTTCTTTGGCGGGTAGGTACCTCCGAATCCTTAGCTTAGTGGTCAGATATTGGCCAGTATGTATTTTCGAGATGACCTCGCTCTCTCACTGCAAAATTTTAATGTTTAAGTTTCCAAGTATTAATTTAGTTAGTTCATACTCCGTCCGTTTCTTTAGAAGATAACTTTGTCTATTGGTATGATTCTGGCCGGCCACCCAGTCAGCATGGGTTCGAGTCCTGGCGGGGACGAAATTTTTTAGCTCTATATTTTCAATTTGGGCTTAACGTTGTTTTGTTTTTCCGATCTTTATATTTGATCTTCATGACGACCCCATTAGCCTCGCGAGGAAAATTGTAGTAGTTGCAGAATTGGCCAATGACCTGTGGCGGCATTACGAGATTGATTTTGGACAATCATGGTTGGATGGAGATAAAATATGATGAATTAGCTCTCATAATGTCGATGCTACTCACTAAAAGTTGTGACAAAGTAGTGACTTTGGCCAAGTGGGTAGCATACTAGGCTTGCACGCACGATGACTTGGGTTCGATCCCCTTCAGGGAGTTTTTTTTTCTGTCCATTATGTCCGGGGTACACTCATACCTCGTGAGGTATTGATAAGGAACGTCACCACCGAGTTCTCTCCCGCGCATGGTTTTATCAACAACAAATTGTCTCCCGTCGCGTCGTTTGCCTTTTTTACCTGATTTTATACCTACATAGTTTAGGCCTAGCATAAAAATTATAATCGAAACACCTAGGAATCATTGATATAGACCCAAGGCATGGCCTTTTATATATTTACCTAACCCTACTATAAACCCGAGGCATTGCCTTCTATGTATTATCCCTAACCTCACTATATTCCTGAGGCATGGCCTTCGATGTATTTTACCTAACTCTACTATACACTGAAGGCATTGCCGTTCATTAGTTAGAGATTTTAAAGATTTCCTTATAGAAGGCCGATTCTTATATAATAATGATAATTTTATAGTTTTCATTTTCTTAAATACCTAATGTAAAAAAGCATGGTCTTATATCCGGGAGAGATACTCGAGGTGACCCCTGCAACAAGTCAGAGAGAATTCGGGTATGAAAAGGTCAACGGGAGAGAACTCATTACCTCATCTTGATAAGGTGATTACAAAATGATTTCTTTGGCATTTGTAAATCCAGGTGTTTTAGTGTCCCTCTTAGGAGGCTCCGAGGTCTATTTAGCATTAAAAGATAAACCTAATCATGTGGAGTATAGAATCAAAAGGTCTTGCATTGAAAATTTATATATTATTTATTCACTTTGGGTACTCAGGGGGCCAAATCTGTGATCCAAATACATATTGACCTTAGAAAAATTACATACGTACTGCTTAAACTATATCTTAATATAAAGACAACTTGGAACATTCACATTTTCCCAACTTATTTACTTTTGTTATTCATAATGTTTTAGTAGTGTATGAACCTATATTTTCGTACAAAAAGAACTGATATCCCCCCAAAAACACCACTTCGTGGTTAAAAAAAGAAGAACGCCTCACTCAAAAGAATGATTATAATTAGCTAAAAATAAATGATATCAAATTGAGAACACCTTACCCCCTCTCTTTCTATATCTCTGCACTCTTCTCTGAATGTATTCCTCTTATGTTTATCTTTCTTTACCTTTTCTAGGGGTCATCCTAAACTTGATTTCTCTTTAAATTTACTTGTTGCACGGCAATAAAAAATGGCGGTCGCGGTGTAATTTTCTCGATTCAAATCAAAGAGGTTCAGAAAAATCATACTCCGACCGCCATTTTTTATTGCCGTGCAACAAGTAAATTTAAAGAGAAATCAAGTTTAGGATGACCCCTAGAAAAGGTAAAGAAAGATAAACATAAGAGGAATACATTCAGAGAAGAGTGCAGAGATATAGAAAGAGAGGGGGTAAGGTGTTCTCAATTTGATATCATTTATTTTTAGCTAATTATAATCATTCTTTTGAGTGAGGCGTTCTTCTTTTTTTAACCACGAAGTGGTGTTTTTGGGGGATATGACATTTCAGTCATTGTGTGTTGAATCCTAACTCCCAAATCAACACGCAACCATGGTTACCAGACCAGCGTCAGCGTTCATACCACTCGACCTTGCTTATGAAACCACTAGCCGAGTTTTTTTTTTTTTTTTTTTTTTTTTTTTTTTTTTTTATGCTGCCCCTCCAATGTTACAAGATATGGAAGGAAGGAATTTATTCGATTTCATATTACAGTTTTCTCATTAAAATCCCCTTGAAGTACAATATCTGTTGTACTACGTTGCGGCCAGGACTGCCGCGCGGTACGTTCAGAGTGTATTTTAGAATGGCCATTGGCCATGTTCGTGAAAGAAAAATACACTCTGCCGCGCTGTCTCTTTCTTTGTATAAGGTGTCTTCACACCTCGGCCGAGGTGTTCTTCACACCATCATATGGGCTAGTGTCTTTCTTTCTATACGGTGTTCTTCACACCTCGGCCGAGGTGGTTGATCATATTATATTATGGACAATTTTCTTTCTTTGAAAAGGGTGCTCTTCACAGCTCGGCCGAAGTGTTTGATCATATGGACTAGTGTCTTTTTTTGTATAGGATGTTCTTCACACCTCGGCCGAAGTGTTTGATCATAATTATGGACTAGTCTCTTTTTTTGAATAGGATGTTCTTTACAGCATGGCCGAGGTGTTTGATCATATGGACAAGTCTTTTTCCTTGTATAGGGTTTTCTTCATACCTCGGCCGAGGTGTTTAACTATGAAATAATGCAAAATTAAACGCATAGTTCTATATTGTTATAAATTGAGTATTCTTACTTTATTGTCAATTATGTATAAAAAAACAAACATTAAACATTATTAATTCTCCTATCTTTTAATTTTAATAAATGTCTAATTCTACATCTAAAAAAAAAACAATGAGCTATAGAGGAAATCCTACATATTTATTTTACTAAAGTTTTACATTGTAGAATTTGAAATTAAAACATTAAAATCATCATCATAGAGTGGCGTCATCGTGAGCGATGGTAGCCAGATAGTGGAGGAATGATTCAGCACTTCCACTCTGTACCTCTTTCCCACTATTCGTGAAAGAAAAATGTATTTCGGTACTTTTAAAGATAAAATGGACCTATAAAAGAAATGGAAGCAAGAATTTTATAAATCCATTTTGGTTTACCAAAGTGGAAGAAGATTTTTCCTCTTCCAAAAGAAAAATGACTTTCTTCCAATTCGTCTATTTTATTCCATTTGAATCCACTTTGGTTAGAAAGAAAAATACAGCTAAAAATAGTAATAGTAGAAAAAAAGAGTTCTCAACGTATTTATATTTTCTTCATCTGAAAATAGAATCGTGAGTGATATAACTTAAGTTTTTCTCTTTTTACGAAAAAAAAAAAACTGCGTTTATGAATACGAAAACCTGTGAAACTACCAAGCTTAATTGTGGGTAGCTGTTACGATTCCCAGCGAATGCAGTGTAAAACTCCAGTCCTAATCCAGGACGTTAAATCAAATAGAATCGTTGGTGTTAGGAAAGGCTATCAACCGTAACAATGTGCCAAAACCAACCAACCTCAACCATGAGGTTGAACAACGTCGACTCTGCTTGAGCGGGATAAGACAGAGTAAAAGAAGAAGAGTACGTTAAAATAAAATAGAATCAACCGGTCACAAATTGTGACTCACAATAGAACTAATTAGTATCGCCTTTACTTTTGGCTATAATATGTTGAGCCTCGGATAAATGAGGCCAGAGTTACATACATATATCAAATTCTTGCTTCCTGGAATTGATAACGGTTTTTCATACTACTACTGAACTACCGCGACAACATCTTCTTCCGCTCAGAACGTCTTGACGTTGCCCCGGTGCATCTTGACGATCTTCTTCCTCTTCTTCCTAGGAATCCTGGAGAGGAGGAGGTCCCTCCCATCCTCCACATCCACAAAGCCACTCTCAGGACGAGGGAGAGTCACGGAGGAGGAGGAGGCCTGGAACCAGTGAGTCACCTTGGAGGTGGGAGACATCTGGGTCTGAGGAGAGAAGGAGGTTCAAGTTAATAATAATACTCTTTAGTGGAAGGTAATTACCAGGCGAGGTTAATGCTCGAAGCATTTTCTACCACCTAACCCTCAGAATCTTATTATTATGTGGTCACAAACTCAAATTAATAAGGAAGAATTCATGCACTGGGTGGGATGAGAACCAACGGATCCCTACGCATCCTGGATTACCAGAGTAGCGCCTTAACCACTTGACTACTAGACAACCAGTGCAAGTTAGTAAGAGTATATTACCTATAGGCGCGTCGGCTGGGAAAATGTTTTGGGGGTGCTGCCACATAAACCGGACTAATATATTGATTCTATTTGGTCTTAACTTCCTGATTAAGACCAAATATATTTATTGTTTTGTATATATGAAAAAATGTAATATACATAATGAATATGGGATGTGTACAGAGTCGCTTCTTCAGAATCTAAATATTTTGAGCCAGCGTCGATGGCGCGTTGAATGCACCGGTTCTCGTAGGATCACCGAAGTTAAGCAACGTGCAGTGAGATGAAGACTTCGTGATGCTGCGATTCTGGCCCAACCCAGGCGGGATAATGTTAATGTGGTTAGATGTTTTGTGAGTTTCCTACGAAAGGATACCCTCCTATCGTAGGAAACTCACCGTCGTGATACGACCATGTAGTTGAAAGCGTGGTTAATCTCGAAATTAAAAAAGTACCTTAACCTACCTTTGTATATTATGAAAAAATAATGATATTCTTACCTTACTTAATCCAACACCATGTTAATATACAACAGAGAAAGAAGAGAAAAGATTCAATCATCATTATACATAATATTATTATTTAGATCTCCCGTAACCACAATACATTAGTTTGTAAAATAAGTGGTTAAAACAGAGAGGTAATGCTGTGAGTATTAGAGGAACTCTACCTCCCGAGATTGAGTAGTTGTGATCTCACGATTGTGATTAATACAAATATGATAACTTGGAAAATTAGTTTCTGGGGAAACTTGAAACTTAAAAATCCATTTCCTTACATAGATAATAATAACATTAATAACACTCTGTAGTGCAAGGTAACCACCACCAAGCGAAGATAATGTTTAGACCATTTCCACCACCTAACCCTCAGAGTCTTAATTATTATGTGGTCACAAAGTCAAATTAATAAGTAAAAATTCATGCACTGGCTGGGATTCAAACAAACGGATCCGTACGCTACCTGGATTACCAGACTAGCGCGTTAACCACTTGACAAGCAGGGCACAGTAGATACTTGTCTATTCCGTGATATGATAATGCCAGATAAGAATGCTCCCCGGATATCCAAATTGTAGCTTACAATTTTTTTCTAACCAGCTGGGATTCGAACCTGTACTACTCTACTACGACGACTTTATTTCCTTTCATTTATACCCATCGAAAATTTTGTGTTTCAAAGAAAATACTTATACATTGCGTATTGCATAGTTACGTAATTTAACGGCGTTTAATTAAAATTTTATTATATATTCATTGCGCATTGCATAGTCACATAATTTTACGGCGGTCATAGGATTTTCATTTCGACATATTTTTTTTAGAACAATTTGTTTTATTAAAGGAAGATTTAACAGTTTAAGTCCTACCTTCCTGATTATAGTAAAAATTAACATATTTTACATGAAACAATAATAATACAAATTAGATGGAAATACAAGAAATTTCCTGCAAAATTATTTTATAATAGATGCTAATTCCAATAGATGGTTCAGAGAGAAATGTCACTTCAGAAATCAACATAAAATAAACTTGATTCGGAAAATATATATTCAAAACTTTGCTTTCATCAAATTTAATTAAATTTAAATTGAGTAACTATTTTATACTCAAGTCTTGATGAAGGTGAAATTATTGAAGCACCACTTCAATAATTTTATTTTACAGGGTTAAGTAGTTCATGAACCTACCTACCAATGAAAACATTTAGTATTCACCGTGGCCGAGTGAGTTAGAGCGTTAGGCAAAAAATAGAGTATCCCTATAAACAAAGCTGGCTGGAGGACTATAAACAAGGAGTAGACCAGTATTGGCTTGGTTCTGGGGGCCCTTGTCAATTATTAGCCTCCTTGTAAAGACAGTGGTAGAAGTGCTGAGTCATTCCTCTATTGTCTGACTACCATCGTTCACGATGATGCCACCCTATGATGATGATAAACAAAACACACAAAAGTATATCAAGCTGCACATTGAATGTTGATTTATTATATTTATTGAACATATAATAATATATTTTAGATGACCCTGTACATAATACACTGATTAAAATTATAAGAAACTAACGAATATTATAATCTATGTACAAACAGATATAAGAATAGAATTATTAGAGTTTTCATTAACGTCCGTAACAGCACTTATAAATACATAACTAATTAGTTATAAATACATAACTAATAATAATAAATAACTAACAGGAGTCTAAACAATTAAACATGGGTAGCACAACATTAAAGATCCCAATAAATATTTAGAACACAATAGTTAATAACAATATTATTTAACAATGATCGAGTGTAGGGATAACTGGGCAAATTTGTCCAGAAAGTAAAACTCTCGTCTTGAATAAGTAGTTACCGTGGACGAGTGAGTTAGCGCGCGGCAATGCACGGTGACGGTTCGATCCCCACGGCTTCAAGTTCTCAATTACGAAGCTAACTGATAATAACAAAGCACTCTCCACCACAGGCCATGTGCGGGTATGGCACCAAACCTTAGAATTGGCTTATGAAGATGAAGGCATCCACGCTGGTGACGGTTCGATCCATGGACAGAATTTTGCTTCTTGTGTTCGGGTCTATCATACCTCGTGAGGAAAAATAGTGGGAAAATGAGAAGGAACCGATAAATTAAATCGGGGTCCGTATACTCAATTCACCACCGAAAGATATCAAGCTCGCCGGGAGGCGAGCGCTCGTCAAGTAGCGCCAGCCAACGGCCTATTATTTACCCTGTGCCTTTTACAGGACAAGATATCAAGCTCGCCGGGAGACGAGCTCCCGTCAAGAGTAACGCGCCATCGGCCTATACACGAAACATGAGTTTGTATGTATTTTGGTTGATTTAAATAAATACTAGGCAATTTTTTTACAAAACTTTCTGAGTTATTCTTTTCCTTCTTCTTAATTTCTCTCCATCCCTTTCTCTCTCTCTTCTCTCTCTCTCTCTCTCCCTCCCCCCCCTCTCTTTCTTTCTCTGTCTATCCCCTTTTTAGTCTTCAGAGATTTTTTTTTCTTTCTCTAGAGATAATTTTCTGTCTCCAGTTCTCTACCTTTTTCAGAAATATCTCTCTCTTTATCTTTCTCTTCTCTTTTGCCTCTCTCTCTGTCTATCTCTCCATTTCTTTCTAAATAGAGAAGAGTTTCTTCTTATCTGTGCTTTATAACTTCCTGAGCTATTCTCCTTTCTCTTTCTACTCCTCCCTCTCTCCCATCTTTCTACTCCTTCTCCTTCTTCTTCTACTTCCCTCCCTCTCCTCTTCTCCCCTCCCTCCCTCTTCTCAGTTCTATACAACTTCCTGAGTTAATGCAATTGGAACAGGAAACGCATAGTGTGGGAGGTACAGAGAGTTAAAGAGAAAAATATGTAAATATAATCATGCTATATCTCTGTCTTTCCCTTCTTTCTCTTCTTTTTTCCTCTCTGGTAGTCAAGTGGTTAACGCGCTAGTCTGGTAATCCAGGTATCCAGGGATCCGTTGGTTCGAAATCACCCAGTGCATGAAATTTTCTCATTAATTTGGTTTGTGACCACATAATAATAAAACTCTGAGGTTAGGTAATAGAAAATGCTTTGAGCATTAACCTCACCTGGTGGTTACCTTCCACTAAAGTATTTTTATTATTATTAATGAAAAAATGGAGAAAAGCCTATTAAATGTCTCATTTTTTGAAGTCCACTGTATCTATCAACATTCATCTGTCTATAACTCTAGAACAGCCATTTCTAGAGAAATCCCTTTCCTTCCTTATTAAGTGAGAGGAAATGTTGATGTGCAAATCAAAAGGAAATGAATCGCTAGGAATTGGAAAAAAAAAATAGAGAGAAAAAACAACTAAATGAAAGAGAAAGTTAATAATGATAACACTCTTTAGTGGAAGGTAACCACCAGGCGAGGTTGATGTTCAAAGCATCTTCTACCACCTAACCCTCACAGTCTAATTATTTTTATGTGGTCACAAACTCAAATGAATAATGAAAAATTCATGCACTGGGTGGGATTCGAACCAACGCACGGGTCCCTACGCTACCTGGATTACCAGACTAGCGCGTTAACCACTTGACTTGATTATTATTCTCTTCACTTCATCCGTCTTCTTTTCTAATTATTCATCATTCTTCTCTTCACTTCATCCGTAGTTCTACTTTCGTTACCTTCATTATTTACAAGTAGGAAACAAGTCTTGAGCTTTTAAAGAGCAAGAAAATAACATGTAAACTTTCCTAGACGCGATTTGTGTACTCATTGAATGTACACAAATCCTGAGCAGTTAACAAGACAGCAAATTTGTAAATTTCCGTAAATTCGTCATAGTGTGTGTACCTACTTATTGAATGAACACAAATCAATGTTTGTCGAGTTAGTATTTTCCCTTGTACCTAGGAGAAAGTCAGACTGAATGGTGCCAACCTCAGTGGTGTATGTTCTTGTAGCCAGCTTGGCTACAGCTGGATGGGGGAATGGTCGTCTCCAGCCAACTTTATTTCAAAGTTGGCTCGTCCTGAACCACACATTACTATAAATACCTACATAGAAATTACTCATGAGGACTTGGATTTTTTTATATTATTATAAGTTATAAAACTCTTAGGAAACTGCAAGTTATTGCCTTTTGTAAGGGTTGGCTAGTCAGTTCTTTGTTCTGAAGGTAACCACCAGGCGAGGTTAATGATTAAAGCATTTTCTACCACCTAACCTTCAGAGTCTTATTGTTATGTGGTCACTAACTCAAATTAGCGAGGGAAAAATTCATGCACTGCGTGGGATTCTAACCAACGCTACCTGGATTACCAGACTAGCGCGTTAACCACTTGACTATCAGTCAATCAAATGTCTTCCATTTCAATAAATAATTCCGTCCCGAGCCCGACTCGAACTAACAGAGTTCAAATCAAGAGATGGTCATTAATGAAAAACCTTCCACTGAAGTCACAAAAACCATGTGCCCTTAGAAAATCACCCAGAGGCCTGAAAGGGTTAATTTCAGAACAATGGAGAAGAAAAGGTTATTATAATTTTCTCGCGATCTTTTTATAGAGTACATTATTTCATTATTTCAGGTTAAAATTAAAACTGATACTCTCGACAGCATAGGGTGTCTCAAAAGTGAGGAATCAAGACAGTTTGCAAGCCTGGTTGAAGTGATAGAGGAAAACTTACAGTAAGTTTGACACTAGCTGTTTCTTTGACACGTTTTTTTCTCTCTGGCTGGCGTACATAATCTGACAGTTACAAGTTACAAGGTAAGTTGAGAGACTTTCGTCCGGCTGTGAAGTTTACAGCCGTATTTATGAACAGAAAACGCCGTCTGAGCAGTGCCTCTAGACAACACGAGCGCACCGGAAGGTATCCCTTATAAACAACTGTAACCAAATTTTGAATACAATTTTTGTCGGCGCGGGGGTTCGAACCTGGGACCTTCCACATGGCAAGCAAGTGCTGAACCACTGTACGGCAATTCCACCATCATTTTTCTTGTCTTTTTTTTTTCTTCTTTTTCTTTCTTTCCTTTCTCTATAGTGGCTGATGGGAAGAGCTCACATGTGAGAAAGACAAAAAAAAGTAGCGTTAGGAAAAATAAAAAATATATGGCTCTATACCTCAGGTTGTGCAGCCAGGTGGTCTAACAGCGAGAGTCTATCGGAAGGTCCATAGGACAGACCGTTCGTCCAATTTAGACCACACGAGACCAGTTGCCCGTTCTAGAAACACTTTCCACTCTCATAATCTTCAAATCTCCCTTTCAACTGTCACACAACGCACTCTGATTGGTTAATTCGAACGCAATAACCAATCAGAGTGCGTTGTGTGACGGTTGAAACGGAGATTTGGGGATTTTGAGAGTGGAGAGTGTTTTAGGAACGGTCTACAGGCTCTACTAGCTTTGTTCAATGGTTTAAGAAAAATTGAGGTTGTAAAAAGACATGTAATGAAGGAGAATAGTCTTCACAATGATTGGTCTCTCATAAAATCATAACTATGATTGGTCTCTCATAATCTTCAAATCTCCCTTTCAACTGCCACACAACGCACTCTGATTGATTAATTTGAACGCAATAACCAATCAGAGTGCGTTGTGTGACGGTGTAAACGGAGATTTGGGGATCATAACTGTTTCAGTTATGATCCCCAAATCATAACTGTTTCAGGACGAGCTAAGAATCGCTCTGTGTTGGCGATTTTCAAATATTCTAAAATAATAAAGAAGACTTAAGCCTCTGAAACTATTTTCTAGGTCTCCGGAGTGGTGTTACTTTTGAAAATAAAGAAAGCCCACTTTATGAAATTTATGTGCTAATAGGAGAATGGTGACTCAAAAAGATCATTTTGAGCACAAAATGTTACAGTAAGACTCGAGTCAGCATACCTTGTGCAATGAGCTGTACGCCAAGTCCGCATGGTCAAACTGTTACCTGCAAGTAACTTAAGATTACAACTTGGAATGTTCACGATCTGGCGACCGCACACTTTGCAAACACAAGGTACAACGATTCCTTTTATGTTTTTTCACATAAATTTCTTGAATATTTTTGGCATGCTTTCTAGAAAAGATTTCTTGATACTGTTCAAACTCTTGCGCATTTTCAGATTCAAGTTGCGCAAGATTCCGTGTCACTTGGTGGTGTGACGCGCCCACTGTGTGCGCTGGACTTGCGACATGAGCTCGCTGCGGTTAGGTACTTTCTCACTCGTGGAGCGGGTGATGAAGGGCGGCCCATTCGGCAGGTTCAGGTTCCGCCGGATGGGCGACTCCCTCCGTCTGGCGGGCGGAGGGTCCAGTCTCATCGCGGAGGCAGCCTCCGCCTCCGTCACAGGAACTATCACGCGAACGCGTCCGTCACTCTCAGTCGTGGTCACAGGCTCGTTCTGGGACAAGGGCTTGATAAAGTGTGACTCATCCTCCTGATCCTCGGGAGACGTCCCACTGGGATCGCTGGGCTTGCAGGACCCTGCCTCCCCACTCGTGCGGTTGGTCGGAGACCCCGCGTAGGAACTTTGCTGCGAGAGCCTGGGCGGGAAGTTGGGACTGGGCTGCTGCGGAGGCATGCTGGAACTGTACAGAGAGCTATTGGAGGGGTAGAGGTTGGGGTAGGACGTGCGGAGGTTGAGATTCTGCAGACTCTGCAGGAGGTGGTTTTGGAATTGTTCTGAAGATGCTTGGGACGTCATGTGGCCGCCCGGGGAGGAGAAGAGGTGGGAGGAGGACGGGGCTGTGGAGAAGCTTGGAATTTGAGGGGGGGGACAGTAGGAGGAGAAGTTGATGGAGGGGAAGGCGCGTTGCTGGTGGTGGGGGGAGGAAGGCATCTGCTGCTGGTAGGCGGCTCGTATAGCTTCGATGTCGAGATCCGGGAGGTACATCGGAGTCTTCGGGGGGGGGGAGCGCAAACAAAGAGAAAAATGAGAGTCTCATTAGATTGGGTGAAAACATTGTTTAATCCATCGGAGCGGAGCCAATCAGAAGTTAGGAAGCCAGGGTGAGGAAAACCAAACGAGAACACAAAAAAGACTAAATAGCCAAGAAAAACACACATTAAAAAAAAAAAAACAAAACAAAATCAAAACTTTCAAATAACTCTATTAAAAACAAAACAGTACAACACAAAATTAAACAATGTTAAAATAACACTAAATAACAATGCATTTAAAGAGATACTGAAAGTCAATAAAATAAAATAACAAGTGATAATGTAGCCAAAGAGAACATAGATTCTGCTAATATTTCATGCTATGAAAACTGAAAACACTTCACATAAAACTAATGCAAACGCCAGTAAAAATGGCATGATCATAAATTTAAACTATTATTGATTATATAACTACCTACTTAGTAACAATTTATTGACTAATTAAGTTAATTTATTACCTTCAAAACGATGGATACATAATTAAAACCATCTTGTACACACAGAAATGGGTTTTTATTATCAAAGCATTAGAGCGGATAACCAGCGGCTTATTCACAACATGATTTTAACACGAAATTATTTGAACACAACATTTTGCTAACGACCACAAGCTATATTGGGAGTACATCGATGGACTAGGCTAGTGATGCTCGATTAATCGGTAGAAATCGATTAGTTACTAATCGATTTCGATAATCGGAATCGTTTCTAATCGATTACCTCGATTTTTACCTAAACGGAGCATCACTAGACTAGGCAGTAGAATACTAAACCGTGTTTTTCTTTTGGATTAAAAAAAATTCTGGCCATGATAGCGGCCTCAATGGAGTTCAGAAAATCGTTTATTTCTAGTTCTAGGGATAGGGTCTAGTGCTTGCCACGTAAATATAGGTAGGTACACTTGTTTAACAGATAATTATTATTATTATAAAAGTATTGTACACCTGATATTTTTTCGAACATTTTTGTTGCTCTTGGCAAAAATATTTAGGCTTGGAATTTAGAGTACCCAGCAAATTTTGAACACATTATCATGACACGTTTTCTTCAGATAGTAAACAACATTTATGTGGGAGCTGTTACACTTCTCATATTTCTTGTTTTTGTTATTTTTAAGAATAATGAATCTGTATTTTTTTTTTTTTTTTGTGCCCCGAAATTACTTTCGCATTACTTGAGGGCACCTTAAGTATACACATCCATGTCATTGCGGAAACGGAAGAATCAAATATCTCGGCCGAGGTGTGAAGAACGCTCTATAGAAAAAGAGACAGCGCGGCAGAGTGTAAAGGTACAGTTAACATGGGTTGGATGGCAGAGATTGCCTCAGGCAATAATCACGCCCTTTGTAAATATTATTCTTATCAATATAGAGTTAAGACACACAGCCACCTCACTCTCTGGGGTGTGGGATTTTTACCCACTAAAAACATATCCTCCGAAGACGTAGGAGATCCGGAACCGTGTGATACATTACTTCGGGAGTTATTATTATTAGTAATATAAAATTAAACTCAGTTAGAATTTTCCGGTTCGGCCGGGATTCGAATAGCAAGCAATGCTCACTGAGCCACGGAGATTGGCTATAATCTATCTGTATATGAACACATTATCTCATCGAAATTTAAAAATAAAAACGCTCTTTCGTAGAGATGAACTTTTGAACAAAAAAACCCAAATTTATGTTTACTGTGTTAGATGTGGCAACTTGTTATAGAGCAGTAGTTATAGAGTCACTTCGTCAGTAATTGACCAAAATTGAAATTTCCCTCCATTATCTCCTGTTCAGAAGGTTTGATGACTTCCTGTTCAGAAATGTTCTCATGCATTCCTTGCTTAATTTTTAATTAAAATTAAAAAAAAAAAATGAAAACTGAGCATCTGATTACATTCTGTAAAAATTCAAAAGTTGAAATTCAAGTCCATGTTTACATTTTTTTAATTTTTCCCTCTAAAACTTTTCCACTGTTGTCAAGAGCAAAGAATGCATAAGAACATTGCACATGATGTTTAGTAATCACTAGAACCATCAAACCTTATGAACAAGAAATACGAGTAATGGAGGGAAATTTCAATTTTGGTCAACTATTGGGGTCTGGTCAATTACTGGCGAAGTTACCCTAAATAACTTTAATTATTTCTCTCTCTGCAAATAAAGAGTCCCTTTACTCTCACATTCTGAAACTTTTGACAACAATGAAAGAGTACACCCAAATTTACTAGTCATGCTAGTATATGTACCAAAGCGAAGAAAAGGTGTTCCTCGAAATTGTGACATTGTAACACACAATAGCCGAAGTCAAATAATAGCCAAAACACGCCTTTTCCCTCAATTTCCCTCGGCGTATCTTCACCAGAGTTCCAAGGGAGAGGGGGAGAAAGGGTAAGAGAGAGAGAGAGAGAGATCGAGAAAGAGAGAGAAAATAGAAATAGACAGAGAGAAAGGGAGAAAAGGATAAAGTGAGAGAAAGGGAGAAAGAGAGAGAGAGAGAGAGAGAGAGAGAGAGAAAGAGAGAGAAAGAGCGAAAGAGAAAGAGAAAGAGAGAGAGAAAAAGATAGAGAGAGAGAGAGAGAGAGAGAGGCGAACATTTTTCACCTAAAACTTTCTTTTTTTCAATTAAAAAGCTGATTGGAAAATTTCCACCAGATAACTGACGAAAAGTGAAAACTTTAAGGAGTAGAAACACAAGTGGAAATTAATTTTCGCGGTAGATGAGGAAGAGAGGAGAAAGGGATAAGAAGGGAGAGGGAAGTTGAGAAGAGGAGGAGGAAGATAAATAGGGGAAGGAGGGAGAAGGAGAGAGAAGGAGAGAGAGGGAGGGATAACTAGAGTGAGGGAAGTTGAGAGGAGAAGGATAAAGAGGTAAGGGGAATAGGGAAAGGAGGGTGAAGGAGAGAGATAAAGGGAGAGGGAGAGAGATAAAGGGAGAGGGAGGAGTAAGGGGAGGAGGGAGGGAGAGAGATAAAGGGAGAGGGAGAGAGAATAAAGGGAGAGGGAGAGAGATAAAGGGAGAGGGAGAGAGATAAAGGGAGAGGGAGAGAGATAAAGGGAGAGGGAGAGAGATAAAGGAGAGGGAGAGAGATAAAGGGAGAGGGAGAGAGATAAAGGGAGAGGGAGAGAGATAAAGGAGAGGGGAGAGAGATAAAGGGAGAGGGAGAGAGATAAAGGGAGAGGGAGAGAGATAAAGGGAGAGGGAGAGAGATAAAGGGAGGAGAGAGATAAAGGGAGAGGGAGAGAGATAAAGGGAGAGGGAGAGAGATAAAGGGAGAGGGAGAGAGATAAAGGGAGAGGGAGAGAGATAAAGGGAGAGGAGGAGAGAGAGATAAAGGGAGAGGAGAGAGAGAGATAAAGGGAGAGAGAGATAAGGAGAG
Organism: Bactericera cockerelli; assembly: GCA_024516035.1. Classification (NCBI taxonomy): domain Eukaryota; kingdom Metazoa; phylum Arthropoda; class Insecta; order Hemiptera; family Triozidae; genus Bactericera; species Bactericera cockerelli. Next base: position 7,007,049 of record CM044959.1, read on the forward strand.
GAGGAGAGAGAGGAGAAGGAGAGGGAGAGAGTAGAGAGAGAGAAGAAGGAGACGTGGGAGAGGGGAGAGGAGGAAAAGGCGTTAAAGGGGAGTAGGGAGATGAAGTAGAGGAAGAGAGGAGATGAAGAAGAGTTGGTGAAAGAGGAGTGTAGAGGGGTATGGACAAAGGAAGAGGTGAAGGAGTGAGAGAGGGAAGAGGGGAAGGGGGAGGGGATGGAGGTAATGGGAGTGTCTTAAAGGAGAGGGGAGAAGAGGGCAAGAGAGGAGAAAAGACAGAGAGAGGGAAGAAGAAATACGGGAGAGTTGTAGAAGGGAGAAGAAAAAGAGCCTATAGGTGGGAGGTGGAAAAAAGAAGAACAGAAAAGGAGGTAAGAGGAAGAGAGAAGAAGAAAAGATAAGAGGGGGAAGGGATAGGAAAAGAGGAGAGGGAGGAATTCACTTCCCCTCTAGAAGAGAAAGTGTAACAATTTCCTACAGTCTCTCCTCATTCTAAACATATACAGGATAGTTGTAGTCACAGTGGCAGAGTGAGTTAGCGCGCTAGGAAGCGCACGCATGGTGACCTGGGTTTGATGCCCAGCGGTGCAGGAATTTTTCTGCCCTGACCTTGGGCAGAAAAAAAAAATGTTCGGGGTCCTCTCTTTTTTTTTTTTTGTTTAAACTTATTTTGGCTGGTCGTTCGGCTGGCTTCCGAAACCGACCAGAGGCTATTATCAACAGAATAGGTCGAATTATACCTTGTTCGAAAGGTCTCAATAAAAGGAGTAAATATCAAAAAAATATTCTTTTGAAACTTACGATTAACAAGTTATAGGTCACAAAATATCGGGATATTAGCCAGAACGGCCGACCCCAGATCTCGACAACGGTATGTCGTAACTCACTGAAATTTGTTGCAATAAACTTCTTTTTATGAGCCTTTAAAACAATATGCCACAAGACATGCCATTCCATTTAAGATTTTAATTTTGGTCGGTGCCCAGCCTGACTGGGGTGGTGTAGGCATATTTTTTACATATTTTGCTGAAACATAATCACCTAAAAAAATAATGAATACGGGTTTTTGCGTTTTTCTATATTTTCAGCCGTTTTCGAGATATGGGGGAAGGGGTGGGACTTTATGGACATATCCCTGTATGTGCTATAGTACTTTGAAAAAAAAGTTAGATTATTTATCTAATACACCCTGTATATTTTCCAATTTAATATCTCTGCTTTTCCTGTTCAATCTATCTCTCTCTCTCCTATCTGTCTCTCTCACCTCTTTATATTTATCTCATTCTCTAATGAAAAATGTTTCAGATTTTAGTAATTAATAAGTTTCAACTTCCTCAGGAAAAAACTTATTTCCTGATTTCTACATCTATGTAGGTATGTAGGTAGGCTACTTATAGTTTTGTACCTATATTTAGACTGAAATTAGTAGGAGGGATCGCCAGCGTCGATGGCGCTCGTAGGATCACCGAAGTTAAGCAACGTCTAGCGAGGTGAAGACTTGATGCTAGCGAGGTGAAGACGTGATGCTGGCATTCCGGCCCAACCCAGGCTGGGTAAAGTTAATGTGAGTAGCAAAATGATCCCATTGAAGCTCAAACTTCGCAAGCTAGAACTTTGGTATTTATGGATAATCATAATCATAAGGTGGCGTCATAGTGAACGATGGTAGCCAGATAGTTGAGGAATGACTCAGCACTTCTACCACTGTCTTAACAAGGAGGCTAATTATTGTTAAGGCCCCCCCGAACCAAGCCAATGCTCGTCTACCCTTGTTTATAGTCCCCAGGCATCCGTCATCAGCTAAACTAATTGGAAAGCTGAAATTTAATATTAAACTTTCAACAGTTATTAGGCATACACGCAATGGCTAGTAGATGAATTCTGGCAACAAAAGCCTTTCTTAATGTATAATATAACTCTGTTTAGTACCTAGTTCTACATATTATCTATGTAAAGTGGTGGTTGACATTGCTCAAATGCAATCAAAATTAAAGAATCACGCAATGAAAATATAATAAGAATCATGCAGTTAAAACAACCATTTTCCATGCTACAAATGTTAATGCCATGCACAAAACTATAGAGTTGGTCGATACCGATACTAGGTATCGGAATATCAATATTTTTCAACAAAAAAAATACGGTTAAAAAATTGCGATATTTTAGGTAACCGATATATCGAAATATCGATACTTTTGTCCTCAGAATATCGGTTTAACGATATTTTCTGTCATAGAGACTTTTTGGAGGCGAAACATTGTGTTTTGGCCTTTGATATCACTAAAAAAATAAGTCCCTATGTTACCTGAAATTGCTCTACAAAGGCTCTTTAATATCACTAGAAATTGGTCTCTTGATAGCACCGAAAAATTGGTAAAAAAATTAATACAAAAAAAATTCGCTTCGTTGCCTGAATGTTCCGGGTATCATATCAGCTCTATAGCTACAATAATTGTTAATATAATAACACTCTTAAGTGGAAGGTAACCACCAGGCGAGGTTAATGCCCAAAGCATTTTCTACCACCTAACCCTCAGAGTCTTATTATGTGGTCACAAACTCAAATTAGTGAGGAAAAAGTCATGCACTGGGTGGAATTCGAACCAACGGATCTCTGCGCTACCTGGATTACCAGACAAGCGCGTTAACCACTTGACTACCAGTGCATTATCAGCTCTAAAACTACAATTGTTCAAGAGCTATGTCTTGTGACAAACTTCGCGTCGTACGGAAAAGAAAAACCCTATTAACGAGCCATAAATATGGTTTTTCCTTCATATGAACAAAACCCTAAAAAAAGGTTTTAACGAGCCATAAAAAGGGGTTTTTCTTCATATGAACAAAACCCTAAAAAAGGTTTTAACAAGCCATAAATAGGCTTTTTC